>PVIC010012282.1:0-39958 GCA_004025085.1 Thryonomys swinderianus | reverse complement strand
TGGCATGAACACCTGTAGATGCAAATGAGTTCTAGAAAGTAGGACAGCTTTTATAGAGTGGAATATTTCTATAGGAAACTTGGTGTGGGAATGTGATGAGGGGAAGGAATAAATATGATACAGAAAGAAAATAAAAGAGCATGTATAAGGGGGGAGGAGGGGGGAGTGGGTAGCGATATGGGTAAAAATGAGAATTAACTTGTGGCATATACTGGTACAAATTTCCCAATGTTATATGTGATTTTGAGATGTATATAAATTGTACCAATAAAGAATTCAATTAAAAAAAAGAATCTGATTCATGAAATTATGCACTATTTAATCATGTGGCTTATATTTAGGGAGCAATACAAATGTGTTTTTTTCATTTAATGTTTGCTTTTCTGTGTATGAAGGGATATTTGTATTTTTCAAATAATAAGTGAAACAAAATGTGCTGATATCATAGGCAAATAAATCAGGGAAAAAGTGTGACAGAAAAAGAAAATACAATCTGCAGCTGCGCAGATCAATTGTTTGGACAGTTCCCAGGGAGACAAGTACCTGATTCACAGAGAGGTTACAGCATACAAAGTGGAGGTTTGTAACAAAATGGCTGATTTAAAAAAAAATTTGTATCTTTATTGGTACATTATATATGTACATCAAGATCACACTCAATATTTGGAATTTGTACCAGTATTTTGTGAAACAGGAAATATTCAAAGGGAAATATGGTGGAGGAATGAGTAACAAGGGGTAATAAAAAAGGGAAAACAAAATGGCTTTCTTTGTCAAGTTGGGTCTTACACTGAGTGGACTGGGAGGAAGATGATGAAAAGGAGGAGCATAGGGCATTTTTAGAGCAGGGTAAATACTCGGTATGAAACCATGATGGGAATACTTGTCAGTACGCATTTGTCAAATATCCCATTTAAAACCACAGGCTTGAAGATAATGTGTCAATATTGGTTTATCAGCGACAAGAACTGATGGGGAAACTGGAATTTTAGTGAGAGGATTTATGGAAACTCTGTACCTTCCACTCCGTTTTTCTTTAGGCTCAAACTGCTAAAAAATAAGAATTTTCACCTTCAAATGTGTCCCTGTGCGTTGGGAAGCAAGTTTTTAAAGACTATTTAACATACTGCCAATAACAAGAATTTTTATGTTCTGCCGTATCAGCCCCTTGAGGACAGGGTTAGTGTCTTATAAAGCTCCCTAATTCACTTGTAATAGAAGACAGAGCGCTTATGCCTGGGAGGTACCCAATAAAGATTTAATAAATAGCAGATGGGTGTACCAGTATTATGCTGTCCATAAGCTGATGCGTGACCTTCAAAAGATTCAAAATTAGAACAACTATTCTTTCAATAAACTCCTGGTTTCTCTTCATCTATAAAGCATCCACAATGCAAGGATAGCATTTCTCATGTGCCTCAAAAGAAACCTCAATTTAAATTGTAGCCATACCAGCTACAATTTTTTGTTGGGAAATAACAAAGCAAACAAACATGATGTTTCCAATTTGTGGTATCTGTTTCCCTTTAGTGTAAAATTCAGTCTCCTGGGGCAAGTAGCTAAATCCGGGTTCCTTTGTCCTCTTCTCCCTTAAGGTAGCTGAAGTTACAGAAGGGTTTGCTGCATCCTGAAATGTGCAGGACAAGACTGGCCTGGGCCCTGGACTCTGTCCTCTTCACACTGCCATCTCGCACTTCGCTGGGCCTCTACTCTGGATGCTGAGCCTCCAATGGACAAACTTTATCTCTTTCCTGGCCTGTCAGCCATGTCAGCTAGCCCAGGACTTTGCTGGGGCCCAGGGGGACTTCATATGCTTTCTGTGTCTCCAGGTCAACCCTAGGGACTCTAGGGTCTCCAATGCCACCCACCCCCCCACACACACACACACACAAACAAGGCTCTTCTCCAGCTCATTGCTGGGGTTCCTATTGCTCTTGGTTCTAAATGTTGCCTTCTCGGTGCACCAAACCTGATCTGCCTTCCAAATTTAACATGCTTGTGCACCCCCAAAGAGCTCAAGTGCTTACAACAGAGTTTAGAACATAATGAAAGTTTAGTAAGTGTTTCGAATAAATTTTCTGGTGAACTGGTCCTTCTGACAATGCACAAGTCTATGAATGGCTATTACACAGGAGGAGCCTCTCCTGCTATTCACAAATGGCCTGATGAGGTTGGTCCCCAAAGGTGAGCTGGAGCTGGGAAAGCGGTAATGGATCCTCGAGGCAAAACTCAGTTCTGAAGTTTCCTGAACTTGTGGTCTCACAGCTTCCTAAATAGGCACCCACCCACCCCGCATGGTTATATGAGTCTGGGGCCTCATGCGTACAAAAGGCACACAGGCATCTACAGTCTACTACACCCTCAGCCTCAGTTAGGCTTCATTTACATGCATTTGCATCTTGCACCTTGCCCCTCCCTCTCATGGTAAGGCTGTGGCGCTCATTTCAGGGAAGACTAGGCTTCCGCTTCCGCTACACTTTTCTCCAACCTCTTCTGGCTTCTCTGAATTCCACCCCCATGGACCACTTTGCAAATCTTCTTAAGGAAGAGCTGACAAATAAGACGCTCAACACCACACAGACATGACAGACATCACCACGGCCAGACAGAAGATCCAAAGATCCTGTGCTGACCACACATCATTGGAGTGGAGTCTTATCACTGGATGTTGGAGGATGTTGCCTCAGCTTCCATTTTAAATCTAAGTTGAACTTTCTCATGTCTGAGCTGGGCTTTGTCACCACAGATATCACCTCTAACTCTCTGGTCATCGGACATCTGTGTTCTGCTCTGTCCTAGTGACCACATCCTGCAGAGAGCGACATGCAACCTCCTGGACTCACGTCACAGACCCCTGGCTACACACAGACTGCACTGCAGCTCCAATGTGACAGCCTCAGTGTCCCCCTAGGGCCTCCTGGAGCTCAGGCTACATCACCTTAAGCCCACTGATTTGAATTCAGTGCAGGAAAAACACTGACACTCCAGACTGAAATAAACACTTTGGCCCACAAAATCCCAGTCTCTGTTTCTCTGTGTGTCTTTCCCAGTGTGTTTCCAAATACTGGGCCTCTACTCTAGACCAGACCTCTAGACCTCTACTCTACACCAGAATCTAGCTGTCCTCCCATCAGGACACTTCTAGAAGGGGCACGTTGGTCAGAATGAACTGCACACGGAGGGAGCTCAGAACCACTAGAGTATCTTCCAGGATAAACAATTTTACAGTACCGGAGATCTTTGGTCATAGCCCTGTCCCAGGCCACCCACCGATATAAAGAAGGCTCAAAATAAGCGTCTAGGACCACTTGTTCTGGAGGTACATTGGGACCGGGATATGATTTATAGCAGCTGTTCTACAAGGGACCCAAAGCTAACTTGTGGGGGAAAAACAACTACGCTCTACCTTATCCCACTCTCCCGGGAGCCTGTTCTCTCTTCTCTGTCCTTTCCGCACTGAACTCTGCTCTAGTCACCAGGAGATCTCGTTCTCTTCCCTCTCCCACGTTATCCTTCTGCCTTCCCCCTGAGTTATGGTTCTGCAAACACCCTGAAACTGGGCCTGATTTACCGCACCTCCCCTCTCTTCTGAGCACTCTCAGACTTACTGCTTCAGAGAGGAGAGCTGGGCAGTCCCACCGTGGGAAAGCCGATACTGTGGGAAGACAAAACAGTGGGAAATCGTCTGAGTGGGCAGCACAGACAGAACTCACTTTTCAGGGTTGGGAGAAATGTGAGTCAGAGAGATACAATGAGAAAAATTGAGAAGAACAGAACTCTGGAATGCCAATAAAGAAAACAGCAGCCATCCTTAGAATTGAATGCTGTGCACAACCAAGTAAAGTTCTGGAAAACTTTCCTTTGGTTTTTGCAAGTAAGAGAGCAACTACGTTCTCCTTTTTTGCGGCAGGGAGGCCTACAAACCAGGGGGTAGCAATGGGAGGCAATACAGAGAGGGTGTATTTTCCCCTGTCCATCAAGGACTGCGTATGAGTGAACCGATCTGGTACCAGAACTGCACAGCTGAACCCAGCCCAGGTCTCCCCACCCACAGACATGAGAAGCGATGACCTGCTTTGGTTTTACATCCCTGGACTCGGGGCCGTTGATTTTAAGCAGCGAGGTCAATATGGACACAAGACTCGGTCATATAGGAAAAAAATGGGTGGGGAAATAAGAAATGAAACAGTATGAGAAGTTGGAAGAGAGAGAATAGACTGAGGCATAAGGGGCATGTGAAGAAGTGGGATTCCAGGCAGATGTGAAAGAGTGTGTGTGAATGGAATCAATGGACGGGGCAAGGGTTGGTGAACTGAGGAAGGAAACACATGGCTTGAAGATTCAGGCTCACAGCATGGAGATGTGTGAGGCTAGGGGAGAGCAGCCAGGCTTTGGCTGATTCTCTCTTAAATAACGCAGTTGCTAAGAGAATCTGTCTAGCCACCCTCCATTTATCGCACATTCTTCCCTTCTCATCCATTTCTGAGTTACCCAGCAGTAAACACTGCACATAATTTAAACCACTACTTCCTGGGTAATTTTGCCTCCTTACTGCTATACAGTGAACGCTGAAAAAGTTCCAGAATAATAGGCAACTACATCCATCCTTGGTAATTCAAACAATCGTAGTCCCTCTCTTTGTTCAGCATCATGGAGTTAAGGGTTAAGCAACAGGTCTTATGAGCACTACTTGAAGTCTAAATAAACATCTTTGACATCTAAGCCCAATACTAGAAATAAAAATGACTTTTATTTGAAGAATTCAGTGTTATGGACTGAATCGTGTCTTTAACAAAGTTCTTAAGCTGAAGTCCCGGCCCCTATTACTATATTAAAATGTACCCATGTTGAGAGATAGAACCTTGGAAAAGGAGACTAAGTTAATAAGAGCTGTCCAGGTGGGCTCTAATCTATGTGGCAGAGGACACTGGAATACAGACCATGGTGACCACATGAAGACACAGACAAGACACCAACTGTGAAGCAAAGGAAGAAGTTTTAGAAGAACCTGAATTTACTGACACTTTACTCTTAAGCTTCTAACCTCCAAGATGATGAATGTGTTTGTTGTCTGTGGCACACTGTGTAGTACCTGGTTAGTGCAGCCACGCAGACTAACTCACGAGTTTCTATTAAAACTCATAAGTATGCACCAAAAAGAATGTGAGGAAACTGGTCGGTGGTGAGATCTGTCACCTGGAGCAGACTTCAGGGTAAAGAAGAACAGACTTCCAGTGAGAGATACCAGTGCTCCAAGGATGGAAATCCACACGTGGGCCAGCAGACTCTCTTAAGGAGAGGGGGTCTAGTGAGAAATGGAGGGAACCTTAGACATTATCATGGGATGATGCTAAGAGTCAGTGCATGGGATCCTCCTGTGATGCTAAACTGGCACAGTGGGCCAACCTATTTGTAGATACAGAGAAGACTATCTAGTGCCCAGGAAGAAGAGGATCTAGCAATGTAGGAAGGATGAGTTCCAATCACACTGACCCAGGCAAGTAGGTAGTACAGGTCACGTACATAGCTTCATCAGTGTGTCCACAGGCTGGGGCCAACACACAGGTGGCTACGGAAAGACAGCCCCATCTGCTGGCAGAGCCGAGCACTGTCTTTGTCAGCACTGTTCCAGGAAGCCAGCCCGGCTTCACATAGGTAGAAGTGTGGATGTTCATGTCTGAAAAGTTGCCTGCCAAAGAGACGCACAGAAAGAGCAAAATGGAAGGACATGAGGAATTTCATAAGACTCTCCAAATTGCCCTTTTCATATCCTCAGAAGGGATTAAAAATGTTATATGACACTTCTGCATTCCTAATGCTCTCTACAGCAACAGAACCCAGACTCTATCTCCAAATCCATGTCATGTATAACCTTGGGACTGAATAGTGCAATTTTAAAAATTATTTGTGCTTGGAGAAAGAGAAGGAACAGTGCAAATAAGCTTTCTGGTTTTTTTTCCCCTAAAACCTATCACAGGAATGTTTCCAAAAGAAACACACCTTACCTCAAGAGGCCATGATGTTTACTGAAGCGAGGGAGAGGTAGCACCATCACATCTGTTTGGTTGTATCTCTTACTCAAAGGACTGGAGATTTTATAAACCTGGCACAAAACTGAATTCAGAAAATAAACTGGCTTTTGGATATATTAGCCAACATTCTGTAATGACAGTGCTAATATCCAACCCCCAAATCTCAGTGGCTCCTAATAACAAATACTTATTTCTCTGTCTGTTGGCCTGGGTGGGTCTGCTTTCTGCTGTGAATCAAATCCAAGTTCAGGTCTGTTCTATGTGCCTCTCATTCCAGGGGTAGTGGCTTCCCAGAACATGATGGTCTTTTCATCTGGGTGGCAGAAGGACACGAAACTGTGCCTAGTCCTGCTAACATGTTTGGAATCTTAGTTCATGTAACTTTTGCTCACGTGTTACCAGCCAAGTCCAACCACATCACCAGATCTGAAGTTGGTTGGGTGGGGATATGTACCCCACCTACTCTACTGGGGGATAACGCCAAAGCTGTACATATAGTACATTCCAGAGTGAGTATGCAGATGGGAACAACAGAATCTACCCAAAAGTCTGTCAGTAGTTATGCTTAAACCTCAAGACTACTGGGATTCACAGTGAATGCCCTATCTTGAGCTTTGATTTCAAGAAACTTTGCTAAAACATGACCTCAATTGGCTATGCACATGTGAGCCCAGCCTGTCTCTCTAATGGGGTATATAATTCATTCAAGGGGTTATATCTGAAGTCTTTGTCTGTAGGTGACTGAACCATAATGCAAAATTATTCCTTTGACTTTTATTAAGATTTTTACTGAGCTAATAAAAGTAATGATATATGTCAGCCAGACCCTTGAAGTATTACCAGCAGCCAATGTACACATGCAGAAACTCTCAGAGCCATCTTTTGGGCTATCTCCACATGCCAGGTCATGGTGAGGTTGGCTTTACCAGTGACCAGTGGAATAAAGAGATCCCAGACACAGAAACATGGTGGAGCTGACAATGCAGGTATGTGAGAGTGGGAACAGGCCCTACTGTGGTCATAGTACTGTGTTCAAAGCCAGGCCCAAGTTCTTTTGGGATGTACACCTCCCCCAGTGAGAGCCAAGGGCACTAATCCCTAGAATTTGGATGCTCTTTGGAGGGAAGGTAGGAGACAGAAGAGCGCTCTGGGAACTCACTTTGCCTGACGTGTTGTCTGGCTTAGGAGGTAATTTACCTGAAAGCAACCTTGAACCATGTCTGGTGGTCATTCTTGTGGTTGACCTTCACACTCAGATCAATCCCTAAACTGGCCCATCAGTGATAAGGTGACATCTTACTGACAGTGAAGATTAGTGAATAATAAAAAGAATAGATTCACCAGGGGGCACTGACCACACAGTCAGAATCAGACTTGGTAGAGAGCAGAAAGACCACTGCCCTGAGCTTGGAAAGATGGTGGAGTGGTTGATGCTGGGAATCAATTGACACCTACTGGGAGAGCAAAGAAAACCATGGTAGTGAAGATGCAGCTGAATCAACATCTCCTATTGGAACACACTTGTGTGAGGGGACGGAGGCTTGAACTTGGGGCAGAACCACGCAGAGTTCAAACCCACAGATCAGGAAGCTCAGCTCCGGCCTCACAGCCAGAGACTAGCCTGAAGCACTGTGAACTATGGATGCCTGGCTGAGATTAATTGGCTCTAATCTTCACAATACCATCCACAGTTGTCTCTCAGTGATAGCAGGGACACACCTTAAAGGAGATGTCTCTTTTCTTTTCCTTTTTTCTCTTTCCTTCTATTTTCATTTCACTCTTTCCTTTCTTTTTTATCTCATCTTGTTCTTTTCTCCTTTCCTATACCTTTTTTGGCCCTGTTTTTTTTCTTGATTTTTCTTATTTTTATAGGAGTATAAATATAGCTTCTAGTTTTCCACTTGCTGTTAGTTCATATCATTTTTTGTTTCTTCTCTCTTTTCTTCCTGTCTCAACGGTTTCTCTCACTATGTCCTTTAGCCCTACTTCTAAATTTTTTCTCTCCTCTAGTTCACAATTCCCCTCACAACTCCTTTGACATATTCTTCCCAGAGGGCAAATTCACTATATTGACCGGCTCACTTATTGCAAACATATTTTCCATTGGTCTTCTGTTTTGATACATAACCACAAGTGCAGTTCATGTAGTCAAAGGTGACAGATTAATAATTGTCCCAATTTGTCATTTTCTAAGATGTACTTGAAGCTATTACTGATACTAATTTTATTACTCTCCTAAGGTGACATGATTCTAATAGTTAGTGATCCTTTCAGGTATACCAAAACCAAGACTACCTAAGGTTTTCTATGGACTCAAAACCTGAAGATCCACCCAGGAAATAAGCCAAAACATCAACAACAAAGAAATAAAAATGAGAAGACACCTAAGCAAGAACCAAATCCAGACTTCCAGCTCAATAAAGGTAAATATAGGAGGAAACATGGCAGAAAAACTCGAAGCCAATGACCTAATCTCTCTAAACAACTGATAACAAGGGAAATAACAAAATGAATGAGGCTCTAGAAATATTCAAAGGAGAAATAATTTCCCAGATAACTATAGAGGAGGAGAAAAAAATGACAGATGTGCTTAGAGTCTCTAGAACAGAAACCAGTTTAAAAAAAAAAAAACTAGAGAAGTTCAGGAATATAAAGGAAAACATAAATGCCTAGCATAGAAAAGAAATGGATTCTATGAAGGTGATTCAAACAGATATCCAGAAGTTTAAAAACTCCACTGAAAGTATACACAGCAGAATGAACCAATGTGAATATAGAAAATCAGATATAGATTACAGTTAGCAACCATGAAAAGGGAGATTTCTTAAAAATAGCAAGGGAGCCAGGTACTTAGCTCAATAGTTCTGGTACCTGTCTCACAAACACAAGGTCCCAAGTTTGATCTTCAGTACCAAAATTTTTTTTAAAACAATCCCAGGGATTAACTCCGTGGCACTATGCTGCCTGCCTCAGAAGTGCAAGGACTTGAATTTGATCCCTGGTACCAGGAAATAAAAATAATAATAGCAAGGGACCATGAGAAACCAATCCAGCAGCTGCTAGCTGATGCAAAGAAGAATAACATAAGATTGATCAGAGTCAATGAAAAACCAGGAAATAGTGACATTAAAAATGATATCCAAAAAAAAAAAAAAAACCTTCACAGAGGTAATGGGAAAAAATTTCCCAAGAGAGGAAAAGAACTTGACATACAGATAAAGGAGGCATATAGGACGCCAGGTAGCTGTGACCAAAACAATCTACACCTAGGCATGTAATAGTTATGATTCCAGAAATTCAACAGAATAACAAAATATTAAATGCAGTTATAGGAAAGAAACAAATCATATATAAAGGAAAGCCCACCATAATCACAGCAGGCTTTACAAAAGAAATCCCCAAATCAAGAAGAATCTGGAATAAAGTATTTCAACCATAAGTCAAGATAATTGTTAACACAGATAGATGCATCCTACAAAACTCTTTTAAAATTGATGGAGAAATAAGACACTTTCACAACAAAGAGCACCTGAGGAACTTCATGAATATCAAACTAGCACTACTCAAAATTCTAAACAATATCCTAGGAAAAAACAATGAGAATTACAACTCCATGAGCCCCAATAGAGTGAAACTATCAGGAAGGGCAAGAAATTAAATAGGAAGCTGACATATAAAAAATAAAAGAGCCAACAACAGGAAAATACCATGACAATGATAAACCAATACTTATCAGCTATAATCATCAATGTAAATGGTCTCAATTCACCAACCAAACAAAACAGACTGGCAGAATGGTTCAAAAGGCAAGATTCACCAATATGCTGCATACAAGAGACATATTTAATTCAAATAGAATTTCATACACTGAACAATAAAGGATAGAAAACAATATTCCAGGCAACAAGCACCAGAAGGAGCTAGGAAAGGCGGCACAAGCCTATAAACCCAGTATTTGGGAGGCAGAGGTAGGAGGATGGCCATGAATTTGAAGCCAGACTGAACTACATAGTGAGACCCTGTATTAAAAGAAAAAAAAAGAACCAGAAGAAAGCAGAGGTAGTGTTCTATTTTTAGACAAAGTGGATTTTAAACAAAAGCTAATTAAGAGAGACAAAGAAGGCCATTACATCCTTGTAAAGGGAACAATGACAATGTTCCCTTATAAATGACAATCATAAATATGCATGCACCAAATACTAATGATATAACTATATAAAATGAATATCAACATACATTAAAAACCAAATAAGCACTAATATAATAATAGTGGGGGAATTCAATATGCTAGTGTCACAAATAGACAGATTAACTAGACAAAAAATGTAATATTAGAACTGAACCAAACTTTTGAATGAATAGATGTCTACAGAATATTCCACCCCACAAAATCAGAAAACACTTTCTTCTCAGTTGCAGTGGGTCATTTTCCAAAATAGACCACATGCTAGTTCAAAATATGCTTAATTAAATACAAAGAATTGAAGTGATACTCTACAATTGTCAGACCATATCACAATGACATTAGAGATCAATAGGAAAAGAAGCCATAAGAACTCCATAAACACAGAAATTGAATACCCTCCTGAACAACCAGTGGGTGACAGAAGAAATTAGGTATTTTCTACAGTCTAATGATAATGCCAATAAAACATACTGGAATTTATGAGACACAATGAGAACAGCCCTATGAGGGAAATTCAAAGCAGCAAATAACCATATTTGGAAAATAGAATGTGCTCAGATAAACAACTTAATGCTGAACCTCAATCTTCTAGAAAATGAAGAGCAAGTCAAGCTCAAACCTCATACAAGGTTGGAAATTATAAGGGTCATAGTAGGATGGATAAATTAATGCAATGGAGAATGAGAAAATACTACAAAAATCAATGAAGCGATGATTTAGTTCTTCTAAGTAATAATAAAAAAATTGACAAATTCTTAGACAAAAAAGAAAGAAAAGGCCCAAATCCAAGCAATTAGGAATAAAAAGGGTGAAATTACAACAAACCCAGCATCTAGAGGATCATCAATACCTACTTTGAGAATCTCTACTATAAAAGGATGGAAAACACAGAAGAAATAGATTTGTGGATACAAATGAATTATCAAAGTTGAACAAAAAGATATAAAAATTCTAAACAATCTAAAATCAATCAACAAAACTGAAAATGTAATTAAAAACTTACCAATAAAGAAAAGCCTGGGTCCTGGTGGCTTCACTGCTGATTTCTACAAGATATTTAGAGAAGTGCTAAGGCCACTACTGTTTAAACTCTTCAATGAAATTGAAAGGGAAGCAATACTCCCAAATTCATTCCTGGTGGCAATCATTATCTTGATCCCCAAAGCAGCAAGACCCAACCAAAACAGATAATATAGGCCAACTTCTCTAATAAACATTCACCCCAAAATCCTCAATAAGATACCAATAGGCAGAATGGAGAAGATCATCAAGAAGATCATACACCCTTATCAAGTAGGATTCATCCAAGTAGAATTCATCAAGTAGAATTCAAGGATGATTCAACACAATCAAATCAATAAATGTAATACACTGTATTAACAGAACCAAAGACAAAAATTCTATGATTCTTATGTAGAAAATTATTTACCAAAATCTCATTCCCATTTGTGATAAAAAAAATACAGAAAATTGGTACAGATGGTCTTTATCTCAACCTAATAAAAGCTATCTATGAAAAGCCAACAGCCAACATCATACTAAATGGTCAAAAGCTGAAACCTTCCACACTAACCTCAGGAAGAAGACCAAGATGTACACTACTACCACTTCTGCTCTATATAGCTTTGGAAACATTAGCCACAGAATTAGACAATAAAAGGAATAAAGGCAGGTAAGGAAGAAGTTAAACTGTCATTATTTGCAGGTGACATGATATCCTATCTAGAAGACTTCAAGAACTCTATCAAAAGTTTTCTAGACATAACAACCAAATTCAGTAGAGCAGATACTCAGTAGCATGGAAACTAACACACAAAAAAAACAGCAAGCAGAATCTTACCTTATTAAAAAGCAAGGGAAACACAGCAAGAGAAACCACCAATTGAGTAAAGAGATAGCACACAACGTGGGGGAAAAGTTATCAGCTGTTTCTAAGAGAAAAGCTTGCTATCTAGAATATATAAAGGACATAAATAAATAAATAAATAAATAAATAAATGAATAAATAAATAAATAAATATGTGTGTGTATTAAAAATCAGCCCCCAATTCAAAAATGGCCATCTGAAATGAACAGACACTTTTCAAAGGAAGAAGTAAAAGCACCTAAGAAACATGAAGAAATGCTCAACATCACTGGTCATGCAAGAGATGCAGATGAAAACAGCACTGAGATTTCACCTCACTCCAGAAAGAATGGCTGCTGTCAAGAGATCAACCAGTAACAAATGCTGGTGGAGTTGCAGGGAAAAAGGAACTCTTCTCCACTATTGATAGTAGTGCAGACCGGTGCAACCACTGTGGAAATCAGTATGGGCATTCTTTAAATCACTAGGCTTAGAGATCCTATTTGACAAAGCTATTCCCCTGTTAGTATCTTCCCAAAAGATTGAAAGAAACATAAACAATGATATATGCACACCCATGTTTATAGTGGCATAGTTTGTGATAGCTCAGTCTTGGAAACAACCCAAGTGCCCATCAGTTGGTGAATGGATAATGAAGATGTGAGGGTTTTTTAATAAAATATAGTACTACACAGATATAAAGTAGAGACATTTATAGGTAAATGTATGCACATCAAGGCCATAGCCTTAAGATAAATAGGACACATATATGTATATAAATACTGAACAGTTTCTTTAGTGTAAGAAACTGAAAGTTTCTGAAGCTTTTTTCATAAAGTTTTTCCTACACCAACATTTTCAATAATTCTAATTATTTTTTGAAAGGATTAGTGTTTCTATCTTAATATTTAGATCTTTGATCCATTTCAATTTTAGTTTAGAGCATGGAGAAAGATATGGGTCTAGTTTTAATCTCTGGCAGAATCAAAATGTATAATAGATAATGTGAATCTGTTTTCTGTGGTTCTTGCTGCTGCACAAGTTAAGAGATTTCATTTCGGACAGTCCACTTAGATTTTTCAGAACAACAAAACCCTACCTGACTGAAGCCCCTTTATTAGCAGTCGTTTCCATCATAAGGTGGACTCAAGACATGTAAGGAATTCTAAGCATGTGTATTTCACACCTTTCCTGAGAGTTCTGATTTTGAAACACTCTTAGTGGACAGAAGTTAAAATATCAACATAGATGCTAGACGGTGACTCCTGCAAGTCCCAGAACCCCCATGAACAAACATGATTCTGAATGCTTACTGCATTTGTAGAGTTAGAGATATCAGAAAAAAAAAGAACCTCCACTGTTCTCCCCATGTAAACATGTATCAGGAACTTCCAAGAGCATAGGCAGAGAGCACTCCTTTCTGGTTGCTTTTTCCTGTCTTTGACCTTCTTCCAACCTCAGATTCAAACCACCCTTCCTCAGTCTCCAGCTAGCTCACTGAAATGGTCTTGTTTCATTAACATTTTCTCTAAAAGTAAAATCTTACTGGTTAACTGAGATTTGTGTGACCTTTCAGGAAGACAGTTTTTGCCACATATTTCTTTTTTTTTTCTTAAAACAATTCTTCAGTTGACTGATAAAAGAGTGACAGTGCTTATTCATCACATCTGATTCCACCATTTGCCCAGTTTAGCTTGTATTTTCTTTCCTCTTACTGGTCTGCCCTTGGCTCTCTCACTGCATACTCTTCTTTCAGAGATCTTCATTCTCTTTTTTTTCCTCATGTCCACTCTACCTTCCTATGTGACTATGTTGACTGCTTTCACTTGAGCCATTAAATTACTCATCTGTGAAGGAATCTCAGAAGCCATCATTTCAGAAGCCCTCATTTTATACACCAGGAAGCCACAATCCAGAGAGACTGTGACTCCCAGGAACCGGAACTCCTGGCGCATGACATATTCACCTGTGTTAGGTAACAGAATTGTCAGCCTGAGAGGTCACTTCATTTCACCATTTGAATGACAGTACCTCTTTTTGTGACTAAATATGAGCTTGCTCAGCATGGGGCATGGTGCAAGTCCAGGAGATTCTGTCAGCTCCAAATCAGAATCAAAAATATCTTAAGTCACCAAGAATTCCTCCCCGTGACTGCCCTTTCCCACCACTCCCATGTTTTCCAATGTAGTCACGGTGATATCATCCATTCTGTTTCCAAGGTGCTTGGGCCCTTTCTGCCTAGGGTGCTCTGAAGTGCAAGAAAACGAATCATGAGTGAACACAAGCTGGGTGAGACAGACACACCCAGAGCCATGCACCTCAGGAGCACAGGACCACTATAGCTACCAGAGACCCCACTCAGGGAGCTCGGCTCTTGGCTGGACAGACCTCATCCTGCCTGTCTTGGAAAAATCAAAATCTGTTGCTGCAGGTCATTCTACTGTCTATTGCTTCCTTGTATGTTTTTTAATCTTAGACACTGACCAATGAGGTTTTCTGAAATAAAAATCAGAGCCAAAAATATATCCAGAGTTTCTTTCCATTATATGAGTCAAGCTTTTCATATTGTCTGCTCTTAAAAATCAGAAGAAATAGTCACGTGGCTAGCATTACTTAGGGCTTACTCTGAGGCATCATGCTTAGTCTTTGCATGGGTTAGCTGATCTCATCCTGATAGAAATTCCATAATTTATGTGTCATTACTAACTGTGCACAAGATCAAACAAGTGGTTACAAGAGGTAGGTAGAATTGGCAAAGTCAGCCTTGTCAACTGTGTGGTCCTGGCACAAGGGCATAGATGCAGGTCCTATAGGCATTTCCAATTCAGTCTAACCTGTACCACTAGGAACTCTATTTTGCAGCATTTTAAACTCCTGGAGCTACAGGAAATTTGTGACCCCTTTTCTATTAACTTGGAACTCACTTTTCATCCATACTTGAGCCCTACAGTGCCTTCTCAAATACAAGGAATTGTCCCTTTTGCTGTTAGCAATGTCAACCTGATCCTGCTTTAGCCCAGCAAAGATATTTAAAATTTGCTCTGACATTACTCCTATTGGCAAAGAATGGAAAATTCAGTCCTGCACCATCATTTTCAAATTTGAATTTCATCTCGAACAGTTGATATATTTAACAAGTCATTTGTAATTTATCCTTGTCAGATTAAATTTAACTAGCCTCAGACAAATGCATAAATTGCTTTTGAAATCTACAAATTTTAATAACAAATAAAAAGCTAATTTTTTGGCAATACAAGCTTGTCCTCACCCAAAACAGAAAGCAGGAGCCTTTGCATAGATGCATTATTTTCATGTGCAGAATTTAAAACTAAAGTGCAAATTTGCAAGTCCGCATCTGCATTTTAGACTATATAACATCTCCTTTTGCAAATTAGGGGTTTGTCCTTTCTAAAAGGATATGTGCAATTTAGAAAAAAAAAAAAGAAAGAAAAACACTAAGATAAATAGCAGGTATGATGGCTGTTATTGAATAGTCCTTAATTGCAAGTGGCAAATGCAGAAGAACAAATCAGCTTCACTCAAGCCATTCTGTGCTCAAAACAAATAAAAGAGAGGAATGTATGTGCCACATCTCTTCTAGAATGTGCATTAATTTGGGGAAGACGTTTGCTCTCTTCCATTAATAATTTTCATTCTGAAAGTTAAAGGAAAAGAAAAGAAATAATATTTTTGCCAAGATAACCCTTCCAACTGGGAAATTGATTCCACTCCTTTAGGACTTGACTCCTTCCAGTACTGTACTACCTTCTAAAATGATATCTCTTGCTGAATTGATTCCTATATTTTTTAGCCAGTTTGAACTATTCAGATCTCCTTTTGGAATTAGAAAAAAATAAGGTTATTTCAGCAGTGCTTTCCTGTAACATTTCTGAGGAAAACAGTCTACTCTTGATGCCTGTACTTCTCCTACTCATTCTTAACCATATTCATAAATTTATTCATTTATTTACCCATCTATTAATTCAACAAATACTTAATAAGTATTTGTTATAAACAAAGCACTGTATTAAGTGATGTTGGGAATTTATCTTGTGTTTATCCTATCATCAACCTAGTACTAAAAATGATTGCATAAAGCTAAAAGCACTGTAATTTTTAATCCTGGTTAACATGCAATGCCCTCCCTAAAGTCATGTGTTTTAAGACCCTTCAAAGGCTATGCTTTAATTTGTAGTGGTACGATTTTAAGCACCAAAAAGAATATTTTGAGAGGAACTTCTGCCTGTCCTCAGGGTTAAATGCAGAGTGAGATGAGAGGCTAAATATAGGGAGGAAGTTCAATGGAGGAAGTTAAAAACAGGAAGACGGAATGAGACAGGGCAGATAATAACAGGGTCTAGGAGACATTTGACCACCATGTTTGAAGACATTTTCAGCTGCGACACAGATTGAGTGACATCTGATAGGTGTGGGGCAGGAGAGTTGGTAAACATCCTGCAGTGCCCAGCACAGACTCCACAGCGAGGCATCACCCAGGCCCAAATGCCAGTGCTGTTGAGACTGGGTTGGAAGAATGAGCAGGAAGTGTTTATTCTCCTTGCATACTGCACTGCAATGACCAGACAGCAACTTGTAGATGACTGAGTAGGCCAGCATGATGCATAGGGGGCTGAGTCTGTGTAGCATCTGGCATTATCCCAAAGAGGGTGGCTCCATCCACAGAAAGGAGGTGCCATCCAAGATGGGGGCAGGGAGAGTAGCTATGTTTGGAGAGGGCCCTGAACCGGGGCCCAAATCCAGGCCCACACTCTCACAACTCTGTACCTTGAGAAAGACACTAAAATATTCTCTTAGCTTTCTCATCTATGGAAATAACCTGATGTGGCAAGAGATTTAAAGGACTGGGGCAGAGAACCTCCAAGAAGACCACACACCGACAATTACAATACATGCAGGTAGGAAGCGCTTATCACTTACCTGACACTGTTCTAAAATTTTTATATGAGAACTCATTTTGTCCTCTCAGTCATATGTGGGGCAGGAAGTGGTGTCATCTGTTTTATCAGCTGAGCAAGTTTAAGCACAAAGATGTTAAGCGACTTGTTCATGTCTGAGTAGCTGGTACGTGGTGAAGGCAGCTGCCTATGGAGCCCAGGTCCCCTGACTGGGCTGCTCAGAGATGCAAACTTATCACATGCTGTAGATACTGATGATGATAAGGAGGTGGGAGGCTGGAGATGGAGTGACAAGGGTCTTAGTCTGTTTATGCTGCTGAGATGAAGCATTTTCTACTGGGTCACTTATAAAGAACAAAACTGTGTTTCTACACAGTCCTGGAACCTGGGAAGGTCAAGGTGCTTGATGAGGGATGCTGTCTGCTTCTGGAATGCTGCTTCACTACTGCATCATTTATGGAGGAAAAAAGCTGTGTTTTTGCACACAAAAGGTAGGGGCAGGCTGGCCCCGTGCTGCAGAAAGCTCTGATAAGGTTCTTACTCTGCTCATGAGGGACTAGGTCCTCATAACCAAGTCTCCTTTTAGAGGACCTACATCTTACTACAACTCCACTAGCCAGTAGCTTTCATCCACTGAATTTTAAGAATGTATATTCAAAACATAACAATGAGTATCTGCCCACATGATAAGCCAGTGCACATAAAGAAAAGACTCCGAGAAGATAGGAATTGCATGCTCATTCTTTAGAATCCACACAAGTGGCTGGTAAAAGACTCAGGACTCTACATTTCTAACATGCACACAAAGTGCCTAACACTAATGATCTTTGCAGTCACTTTGCAGAGTAACTGCTTAGCCATGAGTTTTGGTAATGTGTGGCTCATGGCTAAAGTAGGACTCTTGGAGCTCTTTGTAATTTAAAACTATGCATTGGGAAAGCAATCAAAATATACATTCTAGTGTATCCGGAGTTGTTTCTGGGTCTTCTAATCTATTCCACGGGTCCTCAGGTCTGTTACTTTGCCAGTGCCCTGCAGTTTTTATCACAGCGGCTTTATAGTAGAGTTTTAAATTGGGAATTGTAATACCCCCTGCCATGTCCTGGTTGCTTAGAATTGCTTTTGCTATTCTAGGTTTCTTGTGTTTCCAGATGAATTTTTGTATTATTTTCTCTAGTTCTGTGAAGTATACTGTTGGAATTTCAATGGGAATTGCATTGAATCTGTATAGTAGTTGTGGGAGTATAGCCATTTTGACGATGTTGGTTCTCCCTACCCAGGAACAAAGGATATCTTTCCACTTTCTGGCTTCCTTTTCTATCTCAGTTTTCAGAGACAAAGGAGGCAAACATCCCCAATGGAAGAAAGACAGCCTCTAACAAATGTTGCTGGAAAAACTGGGCTTTAACTTGCCAAAAGCTAAAGCTAGACCTATCCCTTTCACCATGCACAAAACTAAACTCACAATGGATACAAGACTTAAACATTAAAACAGAGACAATAAGCCTGCTGGAAAACAGGCTAGGTAAAACTCTTGGAGATATTGGCTTAGGCAGAGACTTTATGAATAAATCCTCTATAGCACAAGAACTAGCAGAAAGAATCAACAAATGGGATCTCATCGTACTGAAAAGCTTCTGCACAGCAAAAGAAGTCACTGGCACTGCTAGAAGACAACCAACAACATGGGAAAAAATCTTTACTAGCTGTTTATCAGACAGAGGGCTATTATCTACAATATATAAAGAACTTAAACAGATCAGCCTCCTCAAGTTTAAAGACCCAATTCAAAAATGGGCATCTGAAATAAACAGACACTTCTCAGAGGCAGAAATCAAAGCAGCCAAGAAGCATATGAAGAAATGTTCAACAACACTGGTCATTCAAGAGGTGCAAATGAAAACAACACTGAGATTTCATCTCACTCCACAAAGAATGGCACTATCACAAAATCAACCAACAATAAATGCTGGCATGGCTGTGGGAAGAAAAGAACCCTTGTCCACTATTGGTGGGATTACAGACTTCTGCAACCCTTGTGGAGATACGCATGGAGATTTCTCAGAAAACTAGGACTAGAGGTCCCATTGGACCCTGCTATTCCCCCTGCTAGGAATATACCCAAAAGAATTTAAAAAATCACATTGGAAAGACAAATGTACACCCTTGCTCATAGCATCTCAGTTCGTGATAGCTCAATCTTGGAAACAACCCAAATGTCAATCAACTGGAGAGTGGATAAAGAAGATGTGTTTTTTTTTAATAAAATGGAGTATTATTCTGCCATAAAGAATGACAAGATAGCCAGGCGTGGTGGCTCACGCCTGTAATCCCAGCATTCGGGAGGCAGAGGCAGGAGGATTGCTGAGTTCAAGGTTTGCCTGGGCACCATAGTGAGCTGAGGGCCAGCGTGAACTGCAAAGTGAGACCCTGTCTCAAAAAAAAAAAAAAAAAAAGAAAAGAAAAGAAAGAAAAAAAAGAATGACAAGATCAATCCATTTAGGTGCAAATGGAGACACCTGGAGGATATACTAATACGTGAAATCAATAGGTCACAGATAGGCAAATTCTGGATCTTCTCTTTGACATGAACACCTGTAGATGAAAATGAGCTCTAGAAAGTATGACAGCTTTTAAAGAGTGGGAAATTTCCATAGGAAATTTGGTGTGGGAATGTATTGAGGGGAAGGAATAAATATGATACAGAAAGAAAATAAAAGAGTATGTATAAAGGGGGTGGGGAAGTGTGGGTGTGTGGGGATATGGGTAAAAATGAGAATTAACTTGTGTCATATACTGGTACAAATTCCCCAGTGTTATACGTGATTGTGAGATGTATATAAATTGTACCAATAAAGAATTCAGTTAAAAAATATACATTCTATGCCCAACAGGCATCTCAGGGAAGGGAGAAAGAACATGAGAGCAACACCATGCAAAAGAGTTCTCAACCAGGGAGATCTAATTGGCCCTGACTCTCAACCAGGAGCCCCTCAGGAGCCAAGAGCACTCCAGCCTCTTTTTGAAGATGATTTTTGTACTTGTGTAAAAACTGTCCCCTGGTTAATTCCTTCAAGGCCACTCAAGCCTTGACTCACTGTGAAGTAGTTGAGTTTTTCTAATTTAGTTTAGTTTTTTTGCTCTCTGGGAGGAATCAGCTGGCCTGTGCCAGAAGCCTAAGTAGCCATTGTAGTTGTGCAATTCATCTAATTGCTAGGACTATGCAAGTCTTCCGCAGAAGGAATGGCTGGTCACAGGGGTTTAGGACAGTGCTGTCTGGAAATCAAACCCAGGACATCATAGATGCCAGGCATGTTATCTACCACTGAGCTACACCCCAGCTTCTCTGCCAGAGAATGAAGAGGCTCTCAGGAGTCACTCTGAATTTCACCACTCACTGTCAATAGTGCTAGGTCTCTGTTTGCATGCATACTGTGAGAGACATCAAAGATTTGATGTCCATTCATATTCAGAATTATTATGTCATAACCATTATAATCCTGACACAGCCCAGCATATATACTATTTAGCTGGAACGACAAGTACCCAATGCTGAGTGTACATTGGTATTGGGAAGAAGGCACAGAAAAGAATCAGCAGACCTGTGCCAAAGGCCTAAGTAGCCTTTGTAGCGTGCAATTCACCTAATTGCTAGGGCTATGCAAGTCCTCTGCAGAAGGAATGACTGGTCACAGGGGTTTAAAACAGTGCTTTCTACTCCAGGCACAGCCATATATAGATACAAAATCAGTGAGGCAGACTCTTGAGGACACTGTGTCTAGATGTAAAGTACCTTCCTCAGTGCCAGCTTTAGTCAGCATGGGTGGAGATCCTCTGATGTGCAAGATCCATTCTTCTAGTGCCTAATGCCATAATTTCACCCCACCTAGAACCAACCTTGAGATTCACCACATGATGCAAACTCATCCAAATTTGTCCCTGCTTTGCTAGAGCTTCAGACAGCAGATGTGTCTGCCATCAGCATACTCTGAAGAATGCCTATGTTCCAGAAGGTCCCTGCCCAGTCTCCTGTGGCCTCTTCTCCTTTTGTGAGCTGATGTTGGTATTTTCCATTGCTCAGTAGAAAGAAGATAAATTGGACTGTGGAACTACAGTGATATTCTCTAAAGTGATAGAAATTTTTAAAAAAGACCTCCCCCCAAAAAATGCTGTGTAACAACATCACACCAGGCATTCCTGTCAACTGAGAAAAATATACAAACCCACCTGAGACATGAGCTCAGCCTACTGACAGATGTGTAATTAAACCATGATGTCTGCAAGAGCCAGAACAGAAAGTGCAATAAACTAACACCCTGGAAAGACTAGAAGCAGAAGCCTCCCAGACCCCACCAGTTCACTGCCTTCACACCCACTGGGAGAGTAGTCAAGCATCACATAACCTCTAAGAGAAATTAAATTGGCCACAGTAATTTGTAGCTTGATGTTGGTAAGATGCCTTCTGAGTGACAGGTTTTGGGCATAGAAAGTGGGGAGCCCTCTTTTCTCTTCCGGTCTCTCCATCTTCCATAAATATGCCTGGGAGTCAGGTGAGGGAACTTCAGTTTTATCTGTCCACCCACAGCTCACATGTGCAGGTCACCCTAGACAAATGCGATATGACTGAAATCGTGACTCACACAAAAAAATTACAAAGCACCCCCCAATCCCACTGCTTTATATGGTGCTGAGGAGTATGTGCTGTGTAACCATACACGCTTGCCCACCCCGTACTATGCAGGTTGTTGGGCTCCAGGGTCCCCTCAGATCCCTCCACATGCTCACTCCCTTATATAAAGTAGCATGGTTTTCCACACAACCTCTCTTCATGCTTTCACATACTCTACAACATCTCTAGATTCTTTATATTATGTTAATGTTGTCTAACTATATGTTATGCTGTACTGTTTAGGAAATAGTAGCCAGAAAAGTCTGCACAATGTCAGTATAGACACAATTATTTTTCAGATATTTCTGATCCATGGTGAGCCAAAGCCACAGCGGGACAGCCCACAAACACACAGACCTGACTGTGTAGTCATGCAGCAAACTGAGCACAGAGGCAAAATTCAAGAAGCAGCATGAGCTTGAGAGGCCCTTAGTCCCAAAGAAAAGATGTGCAAGATTGAGAGGAATCTGCACAGAGCCTGAGGCTGATGGTCCCACACAGCTACCAACATACCCCTCTCCTCTCCCAGACTCTTCTTTGGCTTTATGCACCTGACAAGGGAAAGGGACAGCACTGGCCAGTGCATGGAGGACTAAGCTACCTTACAGGTGAATCCCCCTCCCTGACCATGTCCTAAAGGAGGGATGCTAATTCTGTGTCTCCTTGAAGAGCGAGGTAGTGACAGGGCTGGTGACTTGACAGCTGCCCCTCAGAGTCCTGCCCAGAAGTCACCAAGCTGCACTGAACCAAATGTGCTTCTACAGTGAGATGTCCCCATGGAGCCCCAGACTGGCGAGTTAAAGCACAGTGCCTGAGTCCTGAGCCAAAAGGTTGTGTGACTCTGCATGTGAAGACTGTCCACAGGAGGCTGCTAGCAGTGGCAGCAGTAACAGCAGGATCAATACAAAAGAACACATTTGGGGGTGCATGGAAAATCTCAAGTGGTCTCAGATATATTCGTGAAGAACTCTGTAGGCTGAGAGTGCCTGGTAGCCAGTGCAAACTTAGCTGGTGAAATTCAGATTCAACTGTTATCATGACCTTATCACAAATTGGTGAGGTCCCCAGATATTCACACTGTGTACAAAGGGCTGGCTAGCTTCACTTTCAACAGGCCCGAAGTGAAAACACCACAGTCATTTTTTTTTTTGCTTTTTGGAGACAGGGTCTCGCTTTGTAGTTCAGGCTGGCCCTGAGCTCACTATGGTGCCCAGGCAAGCTGCTGCGAACTCAGCAATCCTCCTGTCTCTGCCTCCCAAGTGCTGGGATTAGAGGCTTGAGCCACCACGCCCAGCATTATATGTGGTAACCGGGGATCGAACTCAGGTCCTTGTGCTTGCAAGGCAGGTGCCAGAACCACTGAGCTAACCCTCCGGCCCCACCACAGTCATTTTTGAAAATAAAAGCTAACTTTGACAACATTCACAATGCATTTATGCCAGCAAAGTCAATACAAAGGAATACCATCTTTTTTAATGGGAATAAATGATTCTTAAGAATAGTAACAAGTGAGTGGCCCAGCAGGCAGGTGACCTTTGTCCATCACTTATAGAGGGCACTGACCTTAAGGCCATAGAAGAAGAATAGTTCATCAGCCAGATTTCAGGCACTAAAGCCTCCTTACCTGACTGACTCAAATTTTTCTATGACTGAGAAGCACCACTGTTTAAAATAAATTCAGCACCAGCTGGAATTCCCTTGTACTGCACTTAGAAAGAGTGGAGATAATCAGTGACTCCATGAGCTTTGCTGGGTTCTTTTAAAACTTTAAGTAAAATTAACTAGGATTAGAGGTCCCATTTGACCCTGCTATTGCTCTGCTAAGAATGTACACAAAACAATTAAAAGAATAATATCATAGTGACATATGTGCACTCATGTTCATAGCAGTTCAGTTTGTGATAGCTCAATCTTGGAAACAACCCAAATGCCCATCAACTCTAAAATGGATAAAGAAGATATGGTTCTGCTATAAAATGGAGTATTACTCTGCCTTAAAGAATGATAAATTTGAGTCATTTATTCTCAAATGGATGTGCTTCAGGACATACTCATAAGTGAAATAAATAGGTCACAGATGTGTACATATCATATCTATTCTCTGGTATGAGAACCTGAAGATATTAATGAGTTCTAGAATGTATGATGGATATTGTGAAATAGAAAATATTCAAGGGGAAATGTGGAAGGGTGAGTAATGAGGGGTAATATGTGCTGGTAATTAAAAAAAGGAAACAAAACATATGTATTTAGAGAGTTGGGGCTGTGGGGTGGGTAGGGAAATGGCAAAAAATGAGAATTAAATTATGTCATATACTGGTACAAATTCCCAATATTGACTGTAATCATGATGTATATATACAATGTACCAATAAAGATACATTTTTAAAAAAATATTTCAGTAAAATTAACATTGATTCATCATGAAACACCTTCACCTTGTGAACTTCAATATGAGTTTAACTCCCCAGTTCTCATGAAGGACCAATTCCAGATAAAAAGAGAGTTTGTTGTGGTGCCTCTAGCATTTCCTATGTCACATTAAACAGTGTTATATTTTGGATGGGAAGTAAATTATGCAAATTGAAGCAAGATCGTAATTTCTAGATTCTTGCTCTGGCCTTTCTGTGTAAGTTCTGCGCAATCCCATAAACACTAGCCTGAAACACTGTGATATGAGGAAGTATTCTTGAAAGAATTATTTGAACATAAAAACATAATAAGAAATAAGAAAAGAACAGATGCCTGTTATAAACAGTTCTACAAAAAGAAGAGCACTTTTTAGACAAGTATTTCAAAGCCCAGCCTCATAGTTAAAATTCATTCATGTCCCTATGATCTTATGGAAGACCATAAATCATAAAAAAGTAAAGGAACATGTTCATAGAAAAAGTGGAAATGGAAACTCTATGAAAATAAATCCAAATACCGCTGCTATCTTTTAGGGAGGGAACTGTGAACAGGTAAATAACCTCAGTAATCTACATTCCATTTTAACAGGTGCCTACAGTGTTAGCAAGTGCACGAAATCCAACTGGCTACATCTACTTAAATCCAGAGGCTCTTTACTTCCTTATCAACTGTAGGCCAGAGGTTGAGAAGCATGAGTAACAGCAACAGTAAAAATATAGTGATAGTAATGATGCAGCAGCTAATGTTAGCACTGGGCTGAGTGTGAGGCTGGCCAGAGTAGGTGTCCCAGATAATGCCATTTGGTAATCAGATAATGCCTCCAACTGGCGAGGTATATTGTAGGGATTACTGTGATATAACACATAAATCCTAAACTCAGTGTGCAGCATAAAATAATGAGGTAAGAGGATCATAAGTTTGAGCCCAGTCTGAGAAAGTTAGGGACTTAGGAAAATAGACCCCGTCTCAAATATATATGTATGTATGTATATATATAAATCAATAAATAAAAGGAGTGTGTTGTGCTGGGGTTAATAGCTTAGTACTAAAGTCCCAAGTTCAACCCTAAATGGGCATGTGTGTGTGTGTGTGTGTGTGCGCACACACACACACACACACTCATGGGGTGATCAGGAACATTAGCTCCTATTATTATCAACTTACAGTTTAACCATACTACATTGTCCAGTTTAAGTGAAGAAGGAATCATGGTTGTCCAGATTGGTGAATTTGCCAGGTGGGGACTGGGGTGGGGCCAGGACTAACCCAAGACCTTCGCACTCTAGATTGTCACATTCATTCTAAAACATATCTTTACTGGAATGATGAAATAGGTACTTCACAGTTCAAAACATGAACCACATGCCGGTACTGTTTCCCTAAACACAACGGCAAATTGTTCTTTATCAAAATATCAGCTTAAGGCACCAAGTTAGACCCTTGAGTTTTTATTTTTGATACCATAATTTACTCTGCAAATCCAGCCAATGACTCTTTGCTCACTTCTCAGTAAACAGGGCATCGGATGCAGCAAACTGCCTCATTTTCTTTTCTACTGAGCAGTATGTAGATGAAACACACCTTGAGACTCTGTCCCGTGAAGAAAACAAGCCCACAGCTTAGATTCTGAGGTTGCCACGAGAGCAGTTGTATTTCATGCGAGGATGAAGAATAATGAACCGTCTCACCCCAAAATTGCTGCTCTTGAATGTGGGTGAGATCTCTGTGCTTGCCTTTCAAATTTTAACTCAGATTTCTCAGATTCTTTGTCCTGACTCTAGGAAGCTCCACCTTGGTAACTGGGGGTGTTGTGCCGGGTACCTCCACTCCCCACTCCACCTGCCCTGGGATGCTGAGCTGGCCTAATTTCTCCAGGCTCTACCTTGCCCAATGGCCCTCAGCAAATCAGGCCGTGGCATGGAGAATAGGCAGCAGTAGGGCAAAGGGAGAGGCTATAAGTCCTACCGCTGGGTCACTTTAGGCTCACCGCATCATTCTCCTGGAGGCTGCTCTCTATTCCTTCATACTCTCCTCCTCTTTCTCCTTCTTCTCCTCCCTGCCCCCTCCTTCTCCTCCTCCTTTCCCTCTCTCTCCCTCTCTTTGATAGCATGAGGAGCAGGGATGACTCTGACATTTTTACCCAGGTAACTCATTCCTTGATCCTTGATCCTTGATCCTTGATGCTTGATCCTTGATCCAGGCTGAGTCCACCATGCAAAGTCCCTGTATGAGCACTCACTCTGTTACCCAACTCCAGGGGATATGGAGGATGCATTTCCCAGAGGAGTCTCTCAAGTCACACATGAAAAGATGCCAAGGCCAAGTTAGCTTTACACACCAGGTTAAGCAAAATTAAACAAGTTTCTTCCTTTTGAATGTCATGTATTCGGAAGTATAAATGTTCACTGATAAGGTCCAAGAGGAGGAAATCATTCACACCATTTCTAAATTTCATTTGCTTTTCCCTTAAAGCAGCTTGTAAGCCCAGCAGCACAGATGCTGTGTAAGATCCAGATAAGACTTGAATGGAGGGAGAAGTCTGCGCTGAGAGTCAAAGCTGCTGGGGACCACAGGCTTCTCTACTGAGCTGGTTCAAAAGACTGCAGCAAGACACCAGGAGGGTGTCAAAGGAGGGTGAGCTACACCTGCCAGCTCAGCAATGCTCCCTGGTGCCTGGATTCCAATAACTGCTGTTTCTCCTGCCTCATCCCTGGTGGGGATTTCTGCGTCAGGCTGTCAATGCTTATCACAGTCTTGCACAACTATTCATTGCTTTCTCTGCTCTCTGGCTGCATGGCATCTCCAATGAGAGTAGCCAGTTGTCTCTCTGAAATGAATCAGTGTACAGATATTTCAAAATATTATTTCATCAATCTTTTCACTTATTTACCCTGTTATTTCTCCAGGGCTTCTGGCCTTTAGTGCCAGTAAAGACTCAGTTTTATTTCTAACTATAAGCCAGTGAGACAGTGCTTTTCCTTTTAGCCATTAAATGATCCCAAATATGTTATGAGCTATTTTTATTGTTTTGATTTAATTGCCTTTTTTCTTCTCTTCATGCATATTGTTGTTTTGGAGAGTTAAGAGAGCCAGACATCTGAGAGTCAGATCACTATCCAGCTGCATGTGCTATTTTTATTTTGCCCACTCCATTTGACTCAGTTCAGTTCATTCTGGTAATACACAAGCCCTCTCGCCAAAGACACTGATGCTCTAATTAGTTTTGAATAGCAGTAAATACTTACAGCATGCAATGGTTTATTTTTCCATTCTTAGATGGACACAGCTATTTATAAAGGACATGCAACATTTTAGCTTGAAACTTAGACTAGTAATGACTGCCTTATGCATTGGCCCCATATCACTTGATTCTCATAGTTGGGGAGTCTCTACTTCAGGAATGCACTCAATCTTGGGCTCAGTGTAGGAGCAGCCCTACACTAAAACTATGAGGGCACAGAGACCCTAACTTTAGCCTCCCTTGCCATCTACACTTGCTAGCTTCCTCCTGAGAGGAACATCCCTGCCTCTGACTGAGGAAAACTCCTCTGTCTACATGTGAGTGTGGGTAGCAACTCCCAGATGCACCTCATCACATAGTGATGAGGGCCAAGACTTCAAAGTCTGCTGTTCTGTTTAACAGGCTCCCTCCGTGATGAATTCTTGCTCATGTGTCTCCTGAGGCCAGAGGTTGTTTCTATTTCCAGTCTGGCTTGCTGCCAGTATCCAGGTGGCATGAAGAAACAACAGGATAAAGGTGTGCTGTTAATCTTAGTCTCTTTGAGAACAGAGTTCTACCTTTTCTCTCTAGCTGTGTCAGTTAAACTCAGTTAACCAGGACATAGAATGTAACACATTCTATAGCTTTGAGATATGCAAGATGAAAGAAGTTGCCAGAATTATGAAGAGATTGAAGAGAAACACTGAGGAATTCAAAGCCCCAGATATGGACAGTGCCAGCTATTTTCTCTCCAGGCATGAGCCCTAGGAATCCAGCGAGAACTGGGGGTGGGGGCATCCTAGGGGACCTGAGTGCAAGAACAAAGGCCAGACAAAGCCTGGGAGGGAAGTTCCTGCTGTTCTCTCCCTTCCACCCTTCAGGGCCCCGGTGCCTTTCAGTGAAGCCAGCTGGCAAGGGGTTGTGAGTAGAGAGGTCATAGGTTAGACCTCTAGGGCAGCAGAGAGGCAGCAGGAGGGGAAATGGAGCTAGGAGCCAACTGAGCAGAAAATAAGCAGGAGGCCAGTCCATAAGTTCTTCTCCACTACAGTTGCTTATTTTGGGGTCACACCTGCCCACCTACAGCTGCTCACTGTCCCTCTAGATTCAAACATTCTAGAGCCTCCAGTCTTGGCAGGTTCACTTGAGTCTGCCTTTCTTCTTTCAACTTCACACCTTGGTTCAGAGGGAGAATGTCTGCTTAAGCTGTTTTTCCATATGAGCCTTATTTTCATCAGCCTTATTAGCCAATGTTTGCCCAAATAACAAAGTCAGTGGTAAAGCCGCACCAAACTGAACATCAGGACTACTGGAGTGACAGACTGAACATTCTTGTTTTGGTCATGTGTACAATATGACTGGATGGAATATACATGGTGAAGGGAGTGAGCTTGACACCAAGACACGGAAAACAGGGAAATAACATTTGAAGGTAATTTGTCATGAGTCTCTTGCATCCCAGCATGTCTTAAAAGCAAGGACACTGACTGCTTTTTATTGTAGACTTGGCTTTCGAGCATGTCTACATAGCTACGTGTGGTATATGCCAGTAACCTCAGCACTTAGGAGATTAATGAAGCAGGAGGATTGTGAGCTCAAGGCCATCCCAGGCTATATAAGTGAGTTCAAGGCTGACTTGAACAACACAGCAAGACCCTGACTCAGTCTCAAACGGAAACATACACACAGAGAACATCTGCATAGTCCTGGAAAAGAGATTTTATTTTTCCCAAGGTGGAGGCTTGAACTCACTTCTGTTTCTCACTTTCTCTTTGCCTCTATACCATGAGTGACACAGCATGACTATCACCAGCTGCTGACACCTGATCTCGGTCTTTGTAGCCTCCACATCTCTCGGCCAATACATTTGGATTCATTATTAGTAGCTTTGTCTGTGATACAGCTGTAATAGCTGCAGAGAAAGGGAATAAGGGTGCAGGGACTAGCTCTTTCTATTGTTCTGCTGTATGAAAATGGAAGATAGTATCCACCTTCTGCACAGGGTCTAGGAAGGGTCTCCCAGTCAGGAATGAACTCGCCTGGCTCTTTGTCCCAGAAAACTTTCCAACTTCTGGGGCTGTGAGAAATAGACACCAGTCATTTAAGCTACTCAGACTTAGAAGTTATGTTCTAATGGCCTAAGGTGACTAAGACAAACATCGATGAAGCTATGATAGGCTAATTTGTGGGCTACAAGTAAGGTGGAACCTCCAAGTCTCCATAATTCATGGTAGATTTTCTACATTGTTTAATAATAGAGATTTCTTTATATAGTGACTGGTGTGGGAAACCATGCCAGTGGGAGCCACACTCTATTATAAGATACTTTCTGGCTATCTGAAACTTTATCTCAGTTCCCACTCTGGCAAATTAGACTTTTTAAAAATATTTTTTTATCTAAATGATATAAAAGCTCATATGGAACTTGACAATTATTTCACCATGGAGATGACACATCATCTTCATGCAGTGCAGGATTTTCAGTAGGCTGAGGAAAATCTCATCCACACAAATACATATACGCACATAAGCACATGCACACATACATGACCATACCGACAAATATGCATACATACACATGGCCTTAAAGACTGTACTCTGTAATTAATTATCCAAGGACACAAAAGTTATTTCTAAAAAGTAGCCTCACAGAGTAGTAGCAGATCTAACAACTCTCTGCAAAATGTCCTTAGCTGTGAGAAGCCCTAATAGGAAACACACGCTCCAAGTGTCATTGTTATGAAGGGAAAGGTCTTTTGGGTCCAGAAAACTTAATTCTTACAGTTCTTCCATGCTTTGATTTTTTGATTGACATCACTTTAGAAGCACTAGCAACAAGAACCAAGACACTCTAAGGAATGGCTTACAAGCACAGGGCTTTCTGGATTTTGAAGAATAACATTCATCGAAAGTTCAGGTCAATGTTGAGATGGTGGCTTTGGTTGGTACCAAGGGTAAATTGTGTCATAAATTCAGCTTTCCAGGAAAGCTCATTCTATAACTGTCATCCTTCTTGGAAGGAAGCCAGACAAGAAACAAGATGTAGAGTGCTTCAGGAAAAGCTCTAATTCTCCCCAAAACCTAAACCAACAATGGAAATCCTATAATTTAGTATTCATTCTCTGTATATGTATTGCTTGTTCCCTACATTCTCTTCATAAAATTTTTCATCTCTGAAGAAAAATAATCTTTACACTCGGGAGGTTCTTTTGTAATGTGAGAAGATGATATGTCTATGGTTGAAGGGAGAAAGAATGAAAGGATATGAGTGTACAAATGAAGAAAACATGACCAGCATAGTAAAGACTTACTGAATTGGAATCAAAATGACACTTTCCTCTCTGCTGTGTGTAGAGAGGTCTCTTTGGGAAAGCAGCATAATGTAATGGAAACAATAAAGGCTATTCTTTTGGAGTTAGGCAAAGCTGGCTTCCAGTCTTTCTATTTACCAGTCAAGGGACCCTAACAAAGACAATCTATTTAGGAACTTCTTTCCTAATCCATAAAAGAGACAGTTACTAAAAATTGCTATAACAATGCAATATTGAAATCATAAAAAGACATAAACCATTAGGTCACAGAATATAGTTAGCATCCTGTGTCAGCTGTCATTATTGTTTTTTTATTATTATCATTAACTATCATGTTACATTACCTAGAAAACAGTTAATGTGGATATGCATTTCCACAACTAAATATATTTTAAAGAATACATCTGACCACAAAAGCAAACAAATCCTCTACACTTGGATGTTGGTTCTTAGTTAGAAGAAAGCAATAATAAAGGAGGTTCCTTTATGTGTACATACAAATACATGAAAGCAGAGGAATATGTATGTACTTTGTGGAAGTATATTAAATATATCTATTATGTTACAACACACAGTATATTTAAGATCCAGAAGATTTGTCAAAGGCTTTTTTATAAGGACTTTGTCCCCATTGTGACATTATTGTGAAGGTGTGGAAATTTATGATGTGGGGCCTGGGTGGAAGAAATCATGCCCTCTGCCATGATGTTCTGCCCAACTACAGACCCAGAAACAGCTAAGCCAAATGACCATGGACTGTTACCTCCAAAGCCATGAACCAAAACAAGTCTTTTCTCCTTTAATTTTTTCTCAGACATTTTATCACAGGGGCAGAAATGACCAACAATTCACATTCAAATGTTACAATATTGTCCTGGAGTTTGGGAAGGTAAAGGCACTTTAGCAATTGTGTGGGCTTATAATAGATGTTAAGAGACTATATGTGAGTCTGAGTTATAAACAAGAAGTCTTCATTTCAAGCAAGTAGCCGTTACAGTTTTGACTGAAAGTGCACTTCTAAAGCTTCATGCCCTCACTGGTGGAGCCTTGAAAGAGACTGTATCTTATGTCCAGGTCTGAATGTGCTATTGGAAGGTGGGGACTAGACAGAAGAGGTAGGTATCAGGAGACATGACCTGGAAATACATAAGGTATCTCTATTCTCAGGTCATATCCTCTTTCTTTCCTGACTGCTGTGATGTGAGCAGCCTTCCTCTGCCAGACCATGCCTTCTCTACCATGCCTTCTTACATAAAAGCCAGCTCACCATGGACCAAAGCCGTGAGCAAAAGTACACCTCCCCTCTAAATTATGGCAATCATTTTGTCTCAGCAGTGAAGAAAGTGACTAAGACTTTAGCCCATTTACCTGTGCTCTTTCTTCCTTTATGCAAGAGACTAACTAAGGTTACCCAGTCATCACATTCAAAGAAGTATACACGTTGTATCTCTGAAGCCATACATAATTTCCAGGTGGGATATCATCTTTAAGCCTAGCCCTCCTGGAAATTCTGATATATTTCCACCCTTATGAATCCACTCCTTAGTCTGCTTTGAGTAAACTATCTGGGCTCAACTAAAGAATTCCCATTTCACTATCACCTCAAGAGATTTGAAAGGCTGACAGAAATCTAGCATCATAGATTTGATCCCTAACCAAGATTCCTCCAGTAGATTCACAATTGTAGGCTATGTAGTGTCCCAGAAGAGATTTCATGGAAGACTGGTCTGTTTGTTCTCCTTTAGATTGTCTGTTAGTTTTCATAGAACAGATGTCTTCAAACAGTACCAGTGAGCTTAAATACAATTATAAAATTGGTCACTCATAAAGCAGAGTCACATATTTCCCTCATGGCCTGCAAGACTCCGATTTTGAGTGTTAATTCATGTTCTAATACCTTTCTCATGGTTCTCAAGGTAGCTCTTCACCCAACCATTAGGGACTATTTTTGGTCCATTAACTATTAATTCCAAGTACAAAACAAAATAGTATGAGAGAATAAATTAAAAATGTGTCTGTTACATTACATAAAAAAGCAAAAATTCCCTCCAGGAAGTTAATAGTCTAATTATAAACTTTCTGGGTAAGAAAGTTTTGAAAAGCTTTATGTACTTTATGAAGTCAAAAGTCTTTGGTTTGGCTTCATTTCATTTTTCCTATTGAGAACATATGGGAATATTCCCCAAACATCAAAGCAGCTGGTCCTTTAGAAAAAATAATTTTTTCTGATGCTACTAATACTATAGAAAAAAATCCACACTGTTGGCAAACCAGCTGTTCTCCTTTCTGAAGGACACAGCAATGGCTCAGGCAACATGTTTTCCTGCTTAAATTACAGTTTTGGAAAAGGGAAAGATCAATCATTGTTTATAAATTGAGTTGTAATAATATTGTTTGCCTTCTTTCATCTTAGTTCATTAGGATGTTTCTAAATATTAAGAAGATTATCACCCAGCTTCAAAAATCTACATTTTGACTGACTTTCTTGGTTTGTGTTTAAATAGTTAGCCTCTTAGGGTAGCCATAACTTTCTGGTAGTAAGTGGGTTGTAGTTTCCTCCAATATTTCCAGTTGTTCATGGCAAGACATCAACAAAAGTCAATGATGAAGGAAAAAGAAGCAATTTAGCAAACTGAAAAAGGTATTACAGAGCTTAAACAATATACTAAATCACATATGCCCTAAGGGGTAAAATGGAATAAGATGTTCCAGTCTAGGATGTCTTGGTCCAGTGGTCATCAGATTGTATCCAATTCTCCTATGTTCTCTTAACCACTCCTGGCTATCCTGAACAAAGGTGCCAAACTTTCCTATGCACTATGTTCACAACTTAAAACAGAGCCCATGAAAGAATTCATCTACTCTCTTGTTGATGCCAGTATAGACTTATCATAGATACTGTAAAAAATGGAAGAAAATTGATTATTTGGATTCAGATTGATAAACTATAAGAAAATATTGACACATACTTCAATAGATTATTTAAAGAATAAAGAATCTTTGGGCTGGAAATTTAGCTCAGTGGTTCCAGCACCTGTCTAGCAAGCACAAGGTCCCTGGTTCAATCCCTGGTAATCACATACAACAATAATGGGTGGGTGTGGTGACTCACACCCACCAGCAATTAATACCACATACCACAATGCCAGCAGTATATATACCACATTGTGATGGCTCATGCCTGTAATCCCAGTACTCGGGAGGCAGAGGCAGGAGGACTACTGAGTTTGAGACTTGCCTAGGCTATGTAGTGAGCTCAGGTCCAACCTGAACTACAAAGCAAAACCCTGTCTCCAAAAAAAAAAAGAGAGAGAGAGAGAATCTTTGTGATTAGTCTCCATCCCAACAGCTAGAAAAATTGCTGGCAAAACCAGGGCAGCTAGTCAGCTCAGGATGGCCCACCTGAATGCAAACGTGACCTATGAGGCACTGAGACCTTTGCTTGAATCAACAAATTTCTGCATCACATTTACTAGTTGATGGTTTGACAAGAAAATGAAGACTATTTTCTTTGTTGATCCACTTAATTCATGTCACCTGGCAGTGAAAATACTACTTTCAAGCTCCTCCTCTATGCTAGAAAATAGAGTTCAGTGCTTTACAGACATGATTCACTTTAATTTTTTGATTATGCACAAGACCTTTGTGAAATTATTCCACTTTAGGAGAAGGAAAACAAACTAAACAGTTATATTATGTGTGACTTATCTTAAAATCCTTCAACATGGACAATATGACACATGACTTTTATATTTACCTTCATTTGAATCCCTGGAATGGTCAATAATACCTGAAGTGACTCACTAGGAAAACATATACCCAAGAAAGTCAGAATTTTGAAAGACAAAGAAGCCAATCCTCAATTTTTTAAGTTTATCTTCACCCCTAACCAAACCAGAGCTTTTGCCAATCAGAGTGTTCAGGGATATTAACAGTAATAAGAGAACTGTCAGAGATCAGAGATGATTTTAGTTATTTCATTAGACCAGCTATCTAGTAATTTCCCTGAAACATGTAGCTGGGATCTGAACATTAGTTTTCTTGCTGTGACCTATTATGTTTAATGCCTCATGCCTCATTTCCTATCCCCATAGGACTGTGGATGGATTAACTGAACCTTCATTCTTAAGTGCACAATATTAAGAGAAGAAGCAGAACATGAGGCAAGGCTAGAATCCTCCTCTTGAGGGTGTCACATAACTGTTATGCCACAACCTTCTCACCTGAGTTTATCTAAATGTTCATCCCTTCTCTACCTGCCCACACCTAGCCTGTGTGTTAGGTTAATTTGTAGTACAAGTGCTACAAACCAGGTGGCTCACACAACACAAACTTATCATCCCACAGTTCTGGGGACTAGAAATCTAAGATCAAGTGTCAGCAGGTTTGCCTTCTCCTGAGACGTCTCTCCTGGAGAGGTCTGCATTTTCTCTCAAGAAGGAGATGGAAGGCGAGCTGCAGACAGTTCAAGTGGGAAAGAGCCAGCCTGGAGACATCTTGAAAGATCCTCCACCCAAAGGAGAAGCATCTTGCAGTGGAAACTGAGGGACTAAAGGGTGAGATAGTAAGCGGCCTACTGAAAGAGGATAAACAAGCATTGCACACATCATATTTGTGGGGTAGGATTTGCAATTGCTCGTTCTGAGATGAATCTCCAAGAAAATCCCCAAAGCACCCTGTGACAATAACAGTCTTCATGAAACATTTCTTCCTCAATCTTTGCTTCAGTTATTCTTTAAAACTTCTTCAATAGAAAAATCAAGAGCAAAAAGTGAAAGGTTCTCTTTGTCTTTGAAGTATCTAATAAGACAAAATTTTCCTAAGAAGATAGAACTAAGGACCAAGGCTCATTTTGAGATACGCCATCTGTGAGGTGGTTTATCTTATCATGATATTATGATATTAGCAAATTACTGTTCATACAGACATTGATTAATATGTTTTTTCTCGGGCCAGAAATTTAGCTCAGTGGTTCCAGCACCTGCCTAGCAAGTGCAAAGTCCCTGGTTTGAACTGCGGTAACCACATACAACAATACTGGGGGTAGTGACTCATGCCCACCAGCAATCAGTACCACATACCACAATGCCAGGCATGGTGGCTCACACCTGTAATCCCAGCACTCGGGAGGCAGAGACAGGAGGACTGCTGAGTTTGAGGCTTTCCTGGGCTACATAGCAAGACTCTGTATTATTATAATAAATAAATAAATAAATAAATAAATAAATAAATAAATAAATAAATAAAAATAAATAAAAATAAAAAAAATTTAAATAAATAAAAAATGTTTTTCTCCTAGCAAACTCAAGGCAGCAGCCCATCTATCCAGTCCCCTTCTCTTGCTTTCTTTCACCTTGGAAGTCACAGCACACAGCATATCACAAAATCCCAAAACAATGTCATTTTGTTCTCTGAAATGCTGTGCATAGACCTTGACTTCTGAGGGAATAGAAGATGTGTCACTTCAAAATATAGGTAAATTGTTTTAGCAATTTACCTAGGCTGGGAAGTTCTGATGTCATCAGTGATCAAACTGAGAAGTAAATTTTATTAGCAAAGACTTGATAAAGTCAATATTTTATGGGGAAAAGAAAAGGTTAGAGTAAATGACCTCAAGGGTCCTGACTTCTCTCTAAAGATAGACTCAGGTGTGTCTCCCATGATAACCAATCAAGTACACATCCCTTTATTACTAGTATACAAAATTTAACACATTTTGCTCTATCTTGCCACCAGGGTAAGCAATAAAAGTAATGACAAACACAAATGGAAATTTATGAAAAGAGCAAAAGTTTGCAGCTAATTTAATACTTATTGATGCAAAAATATGAGGGATTCCTTTAGAATGCAACTTATGTTAAACAAACATCTCTTTTTCCCTTCCCTCCAAGATGGATGAAAGTAAAAATATTTCTAATATTATTTGACAAGAAGTGCTTTTACATTGTTTCAAAAATAAAATACAGCAAAACTTTTTTTTGTGAGTGCACCAAAAAATGAACATGGTATCTCTACAATCTGCTGTTAAAGAAATGGGGTGTGTGTAGGACCTTGAGGGAAGTTTTTGTCCATGAGGTCAGTAAGCCCCAGATCTGGACAACTGCTCTATACTATAGCTACAAGCCTACCATGGAAAAAGACGAAGAACACTGTTATAGGACCACATGGACAGATATCTAGGTGTGCACCCTGACTTAGTGTAACTGTTCTATGTATTCTGCACATTTTCTTGCCATCTGTCTGCCTGTCCATTTGTTTGTGGTGATTGTTCATTTAGGGCATTTATTTTAGGTCCTCAGTCTGTGTTTCTGCTAAATGATTTGACAAAAGCTGGAAATCTGATGGCTGCTGCAAATTCTTCTGATGTATCTACATGAGGGCATCCAAATGGGAGACAAAGCCCCTCTGGACCACACTGGGGGGCCCTGAATGATGATGGACTTACAGATATCAGGGATGACAGGCCCCAGGATTGATAGTGTTATATGCTACAATTCAGCAAATGTTATTCCTTTGACAAAGAAATAACATGATATTGGTTATGTTGCTCTAATATTTTTATAGGTAAATTAAACAGGATAATTATAATAAAACATGTGAATATACTTGGATCTATTTAATGTGTTTCCATTTGATAGTTCCAAAAGGATATTAAATTGATATAGGATGGCTTTCTCTTCAATTCTTCCTTGAATATAATGTTACTAAGAGTTAAAATACTAATGCATAATTCTATAAAAAGTTATCTATTTAAAAATACATCTCATTTGAAGAAAAAAGACTAATTTGTCCAAGTTAAAAAGTTTTGTAAAAGTGATTTTAAAACTAGTTTGCTCTTCCTGTGATTTATGTCTAGATGTCTCCCCAAAATCTCATACACTATATGGTGGATCATTGGGTTATGAAACTCATTACTGGATTAGACCACTGATGAGTTTTGGCTAAATGTGATGTTGGGAGGGGAAGTCCTGCTGGAGGAGGTGGTTGGTAGGGCACAACCTGGAAGCGTCTATCTTCCCCCTGGTTCTCCACTCACTCTCTGCTCCTACCTCTAAGCCGAGAGCAACCTTTTTCTTCCATCATGCTCTAGTGTTACAAATCTTGTCTTGGAGCCAGTCAACTGAATCAACACTCTATAAACTGAACTAATATAAAGCTTTCCTCTCTTAAATTGCAAATGTTGACTATTTTATCCCAATGAAGTACAAAGTGCCTAAGACAGTCTCAAGAATTAAATCATGTCTGAGTAGCAACAGACCAGCAGTGCCTCTTCTTAATTTCCTGAAAGAGTTGGGTCCATGTGTACCCAGGGGATAAGCCTGGAAAAACACAGCCAGGAGGCACTAACATGGGGCAAGTACTTCTCCCTGAAGTTTGTGGATCTTTCTAGACTTCTGAACTCTGCCAATTTTAAGCCCAAGATTGCTACCGTTCCATGAGAGCCTTTCATGTGCATTCCCTTTGGCCATTTTGAGAATTTGGTTAAAAAGTGTTTATAGAGCTCAAGATAAATATTCAAGTTCAAGAGTCATAGAAAGTTCTTTCAAGATTTTTAAGCAGCATTTTTTATAGTGTATGTAGATGCAATTTCCAACTTTACAACTTTTAACAGATGTTATTTCTCAGGAAAAAAAATGGATATTGATGTGTTTATTCAACATTTTACATATTGTGGGCAATATACAGGTAACTGTTAAAAATTAAATGAATATGTAAGGAAACATCTGAGTTATTCATTATTAAGTTAAAATATAAAGACAATTTTGAAGTATATTTTAATGTATTAAAATTTATCAATGCTAATGTATTGAAGTTTATTACATGTAAACCATAGATCCCATATGTATGTACACATATAGTATTATAATACTGATATAAGTTTAAAGTGATCCAACTCTAAATAGGCTTCAGGGTAACTACCTGTATCCTAACAGGAGAATCATCTGGAAATGGAACCATCTGTTAAACTACCAGTCCAGTTAAAAATGGGTTTTAAGAGAAGATTGAGGTCTGCCAACTGGCCCTGCTCATCCCAGAGACTCGGGTACCCTGGGCGCTATTCCATTCATGGTACAGAGGACTGAGGCCTGCTGACTGGCCCTGCTCCATCCCAGAGACTCGGGTACCCCTGGGTGCCATTCTATTCCTGGCCCAAAGGACTGAGGCCTGCTGATCAGCCCTGCTTCATCCCGAACACTGGGGTACACCTGGGCACCATTCCCACAGCTGAGGTTTGAGGCCCACCAGCCTGCCCCCACCCCACCCCAGAGCTGTGTTGTGTGGACCCAGGCACGAGAGGAGCAAGAGCCATTTGCATCCCTCCACACCAGAGCAGCACAGAAAGACCAGACAAGATAAAAAAAAAAAAAGGTGGGGGGAATCCAGCTTCTATTTTGCCATCTACTCCTAGATCCCTCTATTCACCTCTTGTCCCCACACCCTCTCCTATCTTCCTGTCAGAAGCAATACCCAGAAGTAAAAGACTCTTAGGCTGCCCTATTTCTTCTCCTGTGCTATTATAAAAAGGTGTGCAGAGTCTCCATCAGTCTTACAGCATACAGTTGGCACTGTGTTATATACGTCCTTTTATCCTCTATTATCCACTGGCATATGTGAGTTACTCCTGTCTAGGTGATCTTCATAAATCTGCTAACTCTCTTTCACTCTCCTCCTGTCTCCCTACCTCCCTGATTCCCCAGTGACCTTTTATCCAAAAAGGGGTCTGGGGGTACATTTACGATCTACATGTTGTATACACATTGCTGAGTAATTATAAATTTTGGCATATGGACATAGAGATAACTCAAGAGCTGAAGGTCTTCAGAATTGAAATTTTAAAAAATTTAATTTCATTTACTGTGTGTAATGCTGATATTTGCACTCACTGTATTATGGTAATAAGGATGATGTGATTATTCTGCTAAAATTCCTTCCATGATCTGTTAGAACTAAGAAATATAAAAGGTCATTACAGATTAAAGGAGGACATCTCAGAGAGATGCGACATCCAAAGGGCCCCAGATAATAGAAAGAAACAGACGTGCAACAAATATTGCCCTGTAATCAGGCAAAGAATCAAACAAACAGCATTAGTAATAACAAAAGAATAGAAATGAGAAAATATACAAAAAATCAGACACAAAGATCACCACCACAGGGAAATTCAGAGAAACGGGAAATAGGGCAAACTGAAACTCAAATACCAGGACTCTTGGTGATGGAAGCTAAAGCAGATCTAGTAAAATGGAAATCAGAACTTATCTCTGTGATCAAAACTGTCCACAGTGAAAGATATCCTTAAATAAAAGATCAGAGAGATGATAGAATCCAAGATAGCAGAAGCAATGGAAGCTTTTAAACAGCTTCAAG
>PVIC010012281.1:0-40055 GCA_004025085.1 Thryonomys swinderianus | reverse complement strand
GGTACACATTGTTACCTAAGTGGAAATTGTAGGGTGTGTGAGAACCTCGTCGTTTTCAGACCGGTCTGCAGGGCAGCATGCGAGGACAGAGGAAGGAGGACCGAGGCCGGTGCCATGAGTCCCCTCCCCCGTACCGGGAAATCCTCACGCCGAAGACCGTCTCCAGGAGATAGGACTGAACGCGGAATATATTTTGAAGGTTGAACTCGTAGGATATACTGATGGCTTGGGCGATGGGTGTGAGTGACTCTACATTTATATTTTCTTGATGAAACTGTTCACGAAAAGATACTGTGGCAATGATGGCTCAGGTTTTCATGAGGATTAAATGAGGCCGTGACGAGGGGAGGAAGTTGCCACCCAACGTAATGCTTCCCATGATGCAGGTGCTCAGCACGTGTCTCCCTGGCTCGTCAGTCACTTAGTGTCTGGGCAAAGCAGGAAAGCTGCCTGCGCTGGGCCTAGAGCTGTCGCGGTGAAGTCGCTGCAGCGCCCGCCGCGTCCCGGGACCCGCTCCCTGTTCCGCCGGGACCCGCAGGGCCCCTCTCCCCACCGGCGCTGCCGTGGAATCTCCCGTTTCCTCCCTTGAGCAGTTTATTGCCGTCATGCAGGACTCTCTCCCTCCAAGGCAGACTGGCTTCTGTTACTGCGTCCTTTATCTCCGCCTCCCCGACGGTGACACGGGGCCGCCTTGAGTTCCCTTCCTGTGACTTGAGGGTGGGCACCGCAGGCTAACAAGGGCGAGAGGCTTCACGCTGCTGTCGGACGGCCATGTTTACACCGTGGCGTTCTCGTCCTTGACCTTCTTAACCTTGGCACGTGACCCGGCCTTGCTCGTCATTTTTCCCCCCTGTAAAATGGGAAGTCCGGGCGAGGGTGAGCGCTGCTGATAATCAGCCATCGCGAGTCGCGCTCATGCGCAGCCACTGCAGCCACTTGGGGCGCTTCGTCCCTTCCGTCTGACTTGAACCTCCCCTTGCTCCTCTCCGAGCTTACTTCCTCTTGGACGTTCCGGAGCTAACTCTGTTGAAAGCCACGCCCCTTCTCACAGTGCGGCGCTGTGACTGCGAATAGTAGAAAACCCAACTCGCAGTGGTTTGAAGCCAAGCGAAGTTCCTTCTCTCCTGCGGCACGAAGCCCACGGGTAGGATGGGTCTAGTGTCGGGCGATTCAGCCCCGGGACCCGGGTCCTGCTTCCTCCATCCAGACCCTTTCCGTTTCCTCGGGGTTTTGACTTGTCCCTTAGATCATCTTCCCTCTCCTCGAGGTGAAAATCCAGCCACATACACGCTTTAAAACATGAAAGGATTTTCCTTCCTCTCCCCTCAGACCCAAGGAGACCTTCCTACCGTGATCGCCGACGAGAGGACTCGGACGCCCCGTGTGACCCTAGACGGCCCGGGCCAGGGAAGGGATTCTGCTCCGAGTGCGAGGCCAGGCCCCGGCAGAGAAGGGCAGGGCGCGGGTGCGGGCGGGGCTACGCACAGCCTGCTGCAGAGACTGAACTAGCTGCCTGTGGCAAATCAAGTCAGACTGAGGGCTGGAGCTGGGCCCAGGGACGGGTGGGAGGGAGACAGCTGGCATCCAGGGCCCGGATGTAGGGGTGGGACAGAAGTGCCCGTTCGGCTTCCGGTCTGTGCTTGATTGAGTGGCTGCCCCTTCCACGTAGGTTCAATGGCGCGGTTCAGTTTCATTCTATACACTGGCTGAGGACCCTAGGGAGACATCCTAGCGGCAACATCCCATAGCCCACTGGGAGAAATGTCTGAACCCGCAATGGAGGCTGCAGAGCGCTTCTCTTTTGCGGGCGTCCGCTGTGCTCCTTCCCCTTTCCATCATGCTCGATGCAGCTTCCTAGTTTTCTTCTGCTTTTCCTCTTGTGTTCTCAGGCCAGATTCGCCTCCCTCACTCTTCTTAAAGAACGCGCTTGCTTTTGGTAAAGCCATTGTTTCAGTGTTGTCTACCAGGTGGGTCACGTGTAACGGGAGAGTCGGGGCCATGTGTGTTAAAATTAACTCCGCAATCTAGTTGGTCCACTGTTTTTGAAGGGCCGTCAATGATTAAATTATGAAAAACAAAACTGAAAGACAACTCCCAAACTGAACTCCTTCCACCTCTCAGCCCAGTAAATTGTGATCAGCAGACAGTTATTTCAAGGTATATCAAAAGATACAGACTCAGAGTCCTCTTTCCTGCAGGGCCTGGGAATGGCCTGCGTCCAGGCAAGGGCAGCCAGCCGGGAGGAAGCCAGAGCTGTGCTGGGCTAGGGCGCACGGTGCTGGGCTAGGGCGCACGGGCAGCCAGAAGCAGGAGGAGGGTGGTGTGGCTGAAGGTGTGCAGTACTAAGAAGGGTGGGAAGGTGAAAGGGAACCAGAGACAGTGAGTGGCGAGCAAAGGGGCAGAGAAGCAAACACAGATGCCCACAGGAGGCTGAAGAAGGAGGAGCCGGCAGGGGGCACAGACTGGCAAACGCGAAGCTCCAAATTCCCAGACCCAAGCAGGGGGTGAACGCCTGAGCACTCTGCATCATGATGCGCTGGGTGATTTTTTAGGTCATTTAGATCTAAGTAGCAAGCTGACTGCAAACGTGAGAAATAGGTATCAAGAAGATTCATTTTAATCTTGAGCATCTATGAAGACTGGAGATTATGGCCTGAGATGTGATTCCTCCCGCATTCTTTTAGAAACTTCTGAATTTTGGTTATTGATATATTACTTAATTTTTTAAAATGTACTATTCCATGAGCCATCAGTTGTCTTTGAAGGAATTTACCACACAGAAATATTACATACAGTATGTGTTAGCAAAATTACAGGTAAAAGGATGTTAATGATAACATGGTTTATGGTAACAACAGCAAGATCAAAACTAGGAGCAGCCTGAAAGCACATCAGCTGCAGCCTGTCTACACTGCAGGAAAATGAGGTGTGCAGAGCCACTGATGAGGAGAGGGAAGTGCTGGCCTGGAGGGAGGGAAGGGCCTGCAGCCCTTCCCGTCCTGCTTTCCTAATGCCTACTATGTGTGCATCCTGGAGACTCGGGGCCCCAGCCTTGCGCCTTTGCCTCCCAGGTGTGGGGCCCCCTCCACCCCTGTAGCGGGCCTGCACCTGCTTTTCTGTTTTGGCCCCATTCTGTAGATCCCACAGCCTGTTGGCCAGAACTAACGGCACAGCCCTGCCGACCTACAGGGAGGGACAAAGTGTGGAGAACACAGCCCCGTGTTTCCCATAGTATTTAAGGCACACTAAGTGTAAAAACATCATATCAGGGGCCAGAGGGTTAGCTCAGTGGTGCCGGCGCCTGCCTCGCAAGTGCAAGGTCCTGAGTTCAATCCCCGGTAACCACATATAATGCTGGGCATGGAGACACACCCACCAACAATCAACACCGCATACCACAATGCCGGACGTGGTGGCTCACGCCTGTAATCCCAGCACTCGGGAGGCAGAGACAGGAGGATTGCTGAGTTCGCGGCGGCTTGCCTGGGCACCATAGTGAGCTCGGGGCCAGCCTGAACTACAAAGCAAGACCCTCTCTCAAAAAGCAAAAAAAAAAAAAAAATCATATCAAATTATATGTGTTACGTATCATATAACATTGTTTAAAACAAGACCTTTTAAAAGAATAAGTCAACTAACTTATTTGACTTTGAAAAGTAAATCATCTTTTGTATATTATACACACACACATGTATATATATATATATATATATATATATATATATATATATGGATTATAACCACAGGAAGTTTTCTGGAAAGATACCTGAGAGGTTGTTAATGGTAGGAACTACTAGAGTGAGACTAAGGTTACTCTGAATATTTTTATCATTTAAAATATTTTCAGTGAAAAAATATTTTCAGTGTATCAGAAAATCCTTAAACATAGCCTTTACCTTCTACTAGTATATATTAAAATAGAATCATGATATATTAATTTTTATGGTTTTTTAAAATTTGGTTTAAATTAACTCTGAAATTCCCTATGAAAGATAGAGAAATCTAGGCCCAGAGATTTAGCTCCGTGGTTCCAGTGCCTGCCTAGCAAGCACAAGGTCCCTGGTTCAGTCCCTGGGAACCACATACAATAATACTGGGCATGGTTACTCACACCCACTAGCGATCAGTACACATACCACAATGCTGGGCGTGGTGGCTCACGCCTGTAATCCCAGCCCTCAGAAGGCAGAGGCAGTGAGCTCAGGGACAGCCTGAACTACAAAGTGAGACCCTTTCTCAAAAAAAAAAGAGAGAGAAATCTAAAGTGTACAACTTAATTTATGGTAGGTGAAATTCATTTTCATCTTGCTGTCTATGCATGCACAATATGCGTAGCACGAAGAGAATTGCAAAATCCACGTATGTTTGTACTTCCTTTTATTAGTTAAACCTCTGTGTTGCCAGTCGTATAAACGAGGAAATGCCATTCACCGTTTACTCTGTACCACTCCTTTCCTGAACATGCTGCAACTAAAGGGCAGGCAAAGAAATAAGTGACTCATTCATAACGAACAAGTAAGGGACTGACGACCATTGCCTTGGAAAGTCAAACACTCTCTGAACTATAAAAATACAGTAACAAATGACATAATCCTTGCTCCTAAGAGATGTTTTAGAACTGTTTAAGCATTCAGAACAAAGGTTTACTTTTACAGGTAATGTCCCTTTCTACAAAGCCAGACATTAATTTAGATATGCATTAAAAGTACATTTGAACTCTTCATAACTGAAAAAAAAAATAGTGTAACACTGTAGGCATGAGATAAAGTTACTTTTATAACCATGAACTTCTACCTCTCATCAAACCCCAGGAGACAATTTAATCGCTCAGGTCGCATATACTCTGGAAATAAAGATGGGTCAAAGGCCTTCTGATGTTGTTGGGGTTTCCATCTCTGTTACTCTCAAGCCTCAAGAAAGAGCTTGTAGCTTTTGCAGAAGCATTTTTCAAAACCCCAGTCTAAGATCACTGCTTGTCTGGACCAGCCTCGTCCTTGAGCAGATTTAGGCTATAAATCTTTTTGGAAAGAATTCTTTTGCTTTTGAAGTTATATCTTTGTTTTATATGTCAGTGTTTTCTCATTTTGTTGGTTTTCTTGATCTGTTAGTCAATCATCTCTGCAAATAACACATTTTACTGTGACTTCTGGCTCCAAAGTCAATCACTGTGTGAAGAATTCCTGTTTCCATGGGGGCTGGAGATTTAGCTCAGTGGTTCCGGTGCCTGCCTGGCAAACACAAGGTCCCTGGTTCGATTCCCAGTAACCACATACAACAACACTGGCATGGTGATTCATGGCAACCAGCAATCAGTACCACACACCACAGTGTTGGGCGTGGTTGCTCACACCTGTAATCCCAGCACTCTAGAAGCAGCAGGAGGATTGCTGAGTGTGAGGCTAGCCTGGGGTTACATAGTGAGCTCAGGGCCAGCCTGAACTACAAAGTGAGACCCTAAAGAAGTCATGTGTCAAGTAAAACGTAGTATACACTCTTGATCCTCATTTCTCTAGACATGGTTCCACCATCATAATTTGATTCACTATGACTGTACATTCAGAAAAGATGTTTCTGGGACAGAAACATCTACAAAATTTATTAACAATCATTTATTATATTTATTAACTATTAACTAATGATTATTAACCAATCATTATTTATTAACTAATCATTTGCAAATGATTAGTATTAAAAATAAATGACATATAGGGCCAGGGATTTAGCTCAGTGGCACTGGTACAAGGTCCAGAGTTTGATCCCCAGTACCAAGAAAAGGGTAGTGTATAAACTTAAAACATTCAGAGCCCCCCCCCAATTTAAAAACTCAGTTCAGAAATGGGCACCTGAAATGAGCAAACATTTTCAGATGAAGTAGAAGCAGCAAATAAACATGAAAAAATGTTCAATCTCACTGGTCTTTCAAGAGATACAAATTAAAACAATGAGATTCCATCTCACCCCAGAAAGAATAACTGCTATCAAGAAATCAACCAGGGCTGGAGATTTAGCTCAGTGGTTCTGGCGCCTGCCTTGCAAGTGCAAGGTCCTGAGTTCAATCTCCAGTAACCACATACAGTGCTGGGCATGGTGACTCAAGCCTGTAATCCCAGCACTCGGGAGGCAGAGACAGGAGGATTGCTGAGTTCGCAGTGGCTTGCCTGGGCTACATAGTGAGCTCAGGGCCAGCCTGAACTACAAAGTGAGACCCTGTCTCACAAAAAAAAATAAATAAATAAAAAAGAAAAAGGGAAAAAAAAAAAGAAAAAAATCAACCAATAACAAATCTTAACAGGGCTGTGAGGAGAAAGGAACCCTTCTTCACTGTTGGTGGGAGTATAAACTGATGCAACCACTGTGGAGATCAGTGTGTAGATTCCTCATAAAACTAGGATTATAAGTTGCATTTGATGCTGGGTATATTTATGGAAGAATTAAGAGCATCATATCACAGTGACATACGTGCACCTATGTTTATAGCAGCACAGTTTGTAATAGCTCAGTCTTGAAGGTAGACCAAAAGCCCATCAACTGGTGAATGGGTAAATAAGATGTGATTTTTCTATAAGTCAGAGTACTACACAGCCATAAAGAAAGATAAACTTGAGACATTTATAGCTACATGGATGCACTTTGAGGCCATATTCAATGAAATAAACAGGACACAGCTGTGTAAATGCCATATCATTTCTCTAGAGTGAGAAACTGAAGGTATAAATGAGGCTCAAAACATAAGATAGGTATTGTAAAATAGGAAGAAAATGTTCAAAATGGAAAGAGGAACTGGGTGGGGGCAGGGAAAGCAAAGAAGGGAAAGAAAATTTGAAGGTAAAAAAGGAAATTATGAAAACGAAGCTTATGTAAGTGGGGGTTGGGAGGTTGAAGGGAGGGCCGGGGAATGGGAAGAAATAAGAATCAAGATATACAAAATTCTCAATGAGGAATCTGATGATAATGTATACCTAAAATGTACCAATAAATTCAGTAAAGAAAAAAACTTAAAAATAAGTGATGCACATTTTACTTCCTAAATGTTTTAGTCTATTCAGGCTGCTTTAACAAAATATCTTAGACTGAATATTTGTCAGCACTTACTAGAATCAGATGGAGAAGAAGGCAGGGCATCTATCCATGCGCTGGAGACCTGAAAGGTCCAGTTGGGGCCGTGAAGCCCATGGCAGTGCAGTGTCCTGTGTACGAACATGTCTACAGCCCAAAGGATCTGTGATAGGAGATCAGAGGATCTGGGCAAGAAAGGCACAAAGGCCAGTGCTGAAGCTGAAGTGTCGGAGCCAAAAGACCAAAGGATCTAAGGCAGAAGGCTGAGGGATCTGCACTAGAAGCCAGGGGACGACAACTAAGATGGAGATGAATATTAAAGCTCCACTGAAGAGAGAAACAGTGGAAGCTCCTTTAAAGAAAGATCACTGAAAACTCTGCTGAAGAAAAGCAGCTGCCAGGAAGATTAGCTGAAGCCCTTTCCTCCCATTCTCTTTGTATATCATCTGGGCAACTGTGCAGACTCGGGCATCCCACCCAAATGGACAGTCAGTTAGTGGCCACAGACTGGACGATATATGAACAACAGACATTACTTCTCAGAATCTGGAGACCGAGAAGTCCAAGATCGAGGGACCAGTGGACTCAGATTCAATGAAGCCCTGTTTGATGGAAGCTGCCCTCATGCTGAGTCTTTGGGCAGCAGGACAGACAAACTCTCTTAAGCCTCTAACGCCACTCATCTCGTTCATAAGAGTCACAGCTGTCATAACCAAGTCACCTTCTGAAGACTCGACTCTTAATACATTGCAGAATATGTTTCATTATATGAATGGAGGGCACATTCACCAGACCATTGCACCTAAGTTAGATAATAATGGCAAATTATAAATTTAAAGGCTGGCTTTACTAAAAATTAAAATTATAAACATCAAAAGTAATAATAAATTATGTCTTCTGATTCATATATATAGTGTTGAGCTAGATTTAATGTACTCCTTATGTACTATCTAACATGGGGCTTCTGCATATCACTAATACCAGCTTATGTCTTCACTGTTCAACCCCAGCAGGTGAGTCTGATAGCGTCTAAATTGGTCTATACTTTGTTAATAAAATGAGCCCACAGATCTCTTTTGGATTATAATGCCAAACTAGTGAAATGTCCCTGAACACTGTTTCCATATTATCATAGACCAAGCAACAATCACAGAACAGTCGGTGTAACACTGTTTAGGACCTACTGGAGAAAATACTGTAAAGAAATGTAGAAATATGTAATAGCTTAAGATGACAACAGAAGAGTTTCCTGAAACAACATCTAATTGATTGACAGATAAATTGTGAAGACAATAATTCTCATAAATGTCCAGAGAAGATAGATTCCTTTAAGATAGAGATTCCATCAACAACTGGGATCCCATCTTACTAAAAAGCTTATGCACACCAAGAGAAACCACCAGCAGAGCTAAAAGACAACTTACAATATGGGAAAAAAAAATTTACCAGCTGTTTCTCAGACAGAGGTCTGCTACCTAAAGTATATAAAGAACCTTTAAACCATCAGCTTCCCCAAATTTAAAGACCCAATTCAAAAATGGGAATCTGAAATGAACAGACACTTCAGATGAAGCAGTAAAAGCAGCTAAGAAACACATAAAGAAATGTTCAACATTGCTGGTCATTCAAGAGATGCAGATGAAAACAACACTGAGATTCCATCTCACTCCACAGAGAATGGCTGCTATTACAAAATCAACCAGCAACAAATGCTAGTGGGGATGTGGAGAGAAAAGAACCCTTCTCCACTGTTGTTAGGAATGTAGACTGGTGCAACCACTGTTTAGGTCAGTGTGGAGATTCCTCATAAAACTAGGATTAGAGGTCCCATTTGCCCCTGCTATTTCCCTGCTGTGAGTATACATGGAAGAATTCTTACCAATGACATTTGTGTACCCATGTTCATTGCAGCTCAATATGGGATAGCTCAATCTTGGAAACAGCCCAAATGCCCATCAATAGGAGACTGGATAAAGATGTGTTTTGTTTTGGTTTTTTTTTTTTGAGACAGGGTCTCACTTTGTAGTTCAGGCTGGCCCTCAGCTCACCATGTAGCCCAGGCAAGCCTTGAACTCAGAAATCCTCCTGCCTCTGCCTCGCGAGGGCTAGGATTACAGGCATGAGCCACCACGCCTGGCACTGTGGTATGTGATATTGATTGCTGGTGGGCATGAGTCACCACGCCCAGCACTGTATCTGGTTGCTGGGATCAAACTCAGGGCCTTGCGCTTGTGAGGCAGGCGCTGGAACCACTGCGTTAAATCTCCGGCCCAAAGATGTGGGTTTTTAAAAAATAAAAAGGAGTCGCCGGGCGTGGTGGCTCCCACCTGTAATCCCAGCACTCAGGAGGCAGAGACAGGAGGATTGCTGAGTTCAAGGCTTGCCTGGGCTACATAGTGAGCTCAGAGCCAGCCTGAACTACAAAGCGAGACCCTGTCTCAAAAAAAATAAAATAAAAGGGAGTATTGCTCAGCCATAAAGAATGATAAATTTGAGTCATTTATACTCAAATGGATATATCTTGAGGAAATATTCATAAGTGAACTAAATAGGACACAGATGTGTAAATACCATATCATTTCTCAGGTATGAGAAACTGAAGGTGTAAGGGAGTTCTAAAATGTATGATAGGTATTGTGAGATAGAAAATATTCAAAAGGAATAGGAAAAAGGGAAAGTAGGGGTAAATAAAGGAAAGAAAAAATTGATGGTTAAAAAAAATAAAAGGAAACAAAGCCTATACATCTCTATCTATCTATCTATCTATCTATCTATCTATCTATCTATCTATCTATCTATCTATGTATATGGGTGGTGGGTTGTGTGGAGGATAGGGGAGTGGGAAAAAATGAGAATTAAATGTGGCATGTACTGGTACAGCTTCTCAATGTTGATTATGATCATAATGTATATATAAAATGTACCAATAAAATTGATTTTAAAAAAGAGAAATTCCATAATGCTTTATGGAAAAGGCATTGAAATACTTCTTAAAGGATGACAAGATGTTTTTTGTTTTGTTTTATTTTTGTGGTACCAGCGATCAAACTCGAGCCCTTGTGCTTGCAACGTAGGCACAGTATAACGCTAAATCCCCAGTCCTGATGACAAGATGTTTAAAAATATAAATCAGGGCCGGAGGGTTAGCTCAGTGGTTCCGGTGCCTGCCTCGCAAGCGTAAGGACCTGAGTTCGATCCCCTGTTACCACATATAATGCTGGGCGTGGTGGCTCACGCCTGTAATCCCAGCACTCGGGAGGCAGAGACGGGAGGATTGCTGAGTTCGCTGCGGCTTGCCTGGGCACCATAGTGAGCTCAGGGCCAGCCTGAACTACAAAGCAAGACCCTGTCTCCAAAAAGCAAAAAACAAAACGAAACAAAACAAAAAATATAAATCAAATTGATTTTATTGATTATAACATCTTTAAAGTAAACTTGACCATTGATCATATTAGCTAGTAATACATAAGTATGAATATTACTACATTAATCTTAAAGTTGACTTTTGAATGCAAAAGGAAACTCCCTTATATTTTAAACAAATCTTTGTTCTTTGGAATGATCATAAATTTCCTGGTAATTACTGTGTTTGAACGAGATTCTTTATAAGTAGGAAAACTGAAAGTTTCCTTTGAAAGCTCTGTTATGCAGATGTTGTTTGTAATATGGAATCAATCCTTGCCAGCAGAATGTAGTTTATATTGCATCACTTCCTTTACGAAAGAATTGACTGCAGGATCCTTTGGTTGGGTCATTTTCTCATTGTTTTGCACAATGTGTACCACCTGTTTATGGTGTTACAATTCTGATTAGTCATGACCAGAAATTAAGTGGAATTATAGTCACACCTGTCAGGTGGTAGGATGGTGATTGTATGCAAGCTGTAAATCATTTTATAAAATGCCCAAACCAGTTTTGCCTTTTTAAACATTAGTCCTATTTTAAAATAGGATAGCATCCCTGAATAAAACAATGTCAAGTTCTCTTGAAAAACCGGAAGTTCTGGCACAACTTGCCCACATTTCAGAATGGGAACTGCCACTCACGTTTTATAGAGGGCGCATACTTGTTAGAGTCCCCACTTGGCCCTGCTTGACTCACTTCCTTTCTGCTTCACTTATCTGTCTGCCTACCAGGCTTCCATAGACGTCTTAACTCTGACTGGTTTTCTCAGACATCTTAGTTTGATTACTGGACTAGGGTGTAATGTAAATGAGCCAAAAACCTAAAAATCAATCCAAAACAAAACCTTCCATTTTTCTAGCCCCATCACCTACCTTTCATAACTTGAATTATGCATCATTTAAAGAATAAAATAATATGTAATTCTGTGGGTGGAATGAATGGGTAATCAGAGATTACTATAATTTGTTTAATTAATTAAATGAAATAGAAGCATGTATGTAAAGTAGTTATGTGTGTATATATACACTCATACGTGTGAGAATAAGACAAGTATAAAAACAGAATTGGAAAATCATCTGAGTAAGGATATTTGGAGGTTTGTTCACTGCTCTTACAACTTTTAAGTTTAAAATTATTTCAATATGAAAATTGTTTTTAAAAGCCAAAGCTAAGTTTCATCCACAGATTTTCAACAGTGAGAAAGATTTTTGTTCTCTAAGTGATTTATCTTTTAGTCAGAATTTGAGGAAAGGGAAAAATTTAAGGCCAAACTAATTGATACCATCTTTTATGAGTTATTTCCTGGGAAGAATCTTTTCCTCCAGCTGATATTAGTAATACAACTTAGAAAACTATTTTTGTGTGCATTAACAAGTAGAGCAGTTTGTCTCTGCATGCTGGTGGTAGTACCCTGACATAATAAATGCATTGCTTGTAAGTGCCCAAATAAAGACCTTATTTGCAAAATGTATATATCAGCCCAGATATATATATTTTTGCATCCATGTATTAAGCACTTTAAACAATCGCCCCAACTGTAGGCAGAGCACAGATTTAAGCCATTTGTTCATTTGTGGGGTGGCATTGTGCCAGTTCATTCTCATTCATTCACCCTAGAAATCAATGGTGTGTCTTCCAGAGGACTGGTCAGGATAAAAACGGTCCTGCACACAGCCAGGGCCGAGAACAAAAATAAATAGGGCTGGAGATGTAGCTTGATTGCAGGGTGCTCGCCCGGCATGCGGCCCTGGGATAGGCCTCCCACAAATAAGTAATGGTCCATATTAGAACTCAGTCTCTGTGGTTCCCTGTAAAACTGTGTATCCCAGACTTGGATGGTGAAAAGCCATTTCAGCTGACTGTAAGGTCTTTGATGTGGCCCCGCTATTCTTGGAGAACTTCCTTATGCTCTGGCTTCGTTAGAACACTCCAGGCCGGTCTTGTTCCACGGGTGGAGTCAGCCATTTCTCCAGACATCCTGGTTCCCTCGGTAGAGTGAGGCATTCGGAAATCAAGATCTAGGTAGTAGGTTTGGCTAGGTTTGGTTACTAACATGTCCTTTCCCTTAGACCTTCTCAGCAAGCAGAGGGAGTGGGCAGGAATCGTTTATGCACTCATCCACATTCACATCTAGTTATTCCTCTCTGTCCACAGATTGAACCAACTGTTGGTGAAAAATATCTGAAAAAACATTCCAGAAAGATCCAGAAAGCAAAACTTGAATTTACAGTGCACCAAGCACTATGATTTAAAATATACCGGAAGATTATATAGGTTATATATAAATGCCTCACCATTATGTAAAAGAGACCTGAGAATCCATGATTCAGGGGTTCTGGGACTAACCCCTGTGGAGACCAAGGGATGACTGTATGGCCCTCTCTTTGTCTACTTTGAATATCCTGAGTTCATTTTGATATCTCTTACTGTAGTCCAGCGCCATAGAATTTATTTTATCTTTCCTCTTATATATTTGTAATTATCTTCTGCAGCAGGGAGAACCTGGCTTCCATTGTCCTCGACACATTTACTTACGTTGTCAGTGCCCCGGGAGGTAGCTTATTTCCCCAGCAGGCAGGCCGCTGCCTGGAGCCCCGGCCCTGCTGCACACCCCGGCCACATCGGTGGAATCCTAGTCCTGGCCCCACCAGACATGCAGTGAGCCAGCTGCATTTGCAGTCCTGGCTCTGCTGGTCTTTCTGGCTAGACCCTTGACTTCTCATACTTAGATGAATTACAGGCAAAACCTTGAGGCAGAATATTTCCCGAAGTTTAAAAATAAGAATATTAATGTTTTTAGTTATTCAGTCACATTATCTGGTTTCAGCTCTTACACTATCAAGCATGATGAGACTTGCTGGAGTAAATATTTGAAACAAATGCTACTTCCTAGCAGCTTTAGCTATTACTTTCTGAAGTGTAATATTAACATTTAAAGAAACTATGCAGCACTTCGGTGAGCAAGGTGGAAGCAGAGGACAGCTACCCTCTGCCTCAGCCAGAATTTTCCCTCTTGGCCTGTGGAGCTTGAAGTGCACAGTCCTGCTTCGGGTGCCACGTAAACAAAAAAATAAATAAATACTGCATTATTTGCCTTCAATTGGCAACCCACTCACCTACATACACTCTTTGCTCAGTTTGATCCAGCAATAAAAAGACTTAATTTCTGCTGAAAGAACTCAGGAAAAAAAAAATGGGAAAATTATTTGTTTTTTCCATTTCCTGATGTATTTGATCTGTTTTTAGTTTGATCCCTTTTCTTTGCCACCACATTCTTATTCTCTTAGTTCACTTCCTAAAGTCTGGTATTCCTGAGTAGAGACAGCACTCAGTTATTTTCGAAAGAAGAGACAGACTGGCTAAAGCGGAGTTCTAAGTTGTCCAAATCAGGTTTGCCTTTGGAATGTATTGATTTTTATAGTCTGAATACGGGCCCACTTAATACTTAGAGTTTTGTTTTGTTTTGTTTTTTGTACCGGGAATTGAACTTGGACCCTTGTGCATCCAGGGTAGGCGCAGTACCACTTGAGCTAAATCCCCAGCCCAGTACTTAGAGATTTTAATAATGAATCTCTCAATGGTTCCAAGTCTCTCCTCCTCTCATAAACACTCTCTAGGGCCTCATGACTGTGTACTAGAACTTAGTAAAAGTGAAAAGAAATCTGGCTCACGAAAACGTAGGAAATGTGATTACAGTGTACAAAGCTTGCTGTACAGGGCAGCATGTTCAATGTCATTTAAAGATGAAAACTCTTCACTGAGTGGTAATGTTGGTATCGTTCACCCTTTATATCTTCTTTAAACCTCCCAAACTCAGCTCCTTTCTTCTTACCAGAAAAACACTGTCCCTAGATGGCCACCATTATTGAGGGCCCCAGGGCACGGCTGTTGATCCCTTGCCTGGGTACGCCACCTGAGTTCCTGATTTCCCTGCGGAGGATGCTCAGTTAGGTACAAGATTAGCACTGTAACAGTTCCACATGCCCCGACAGTCCTGGCTTAAGAATAGCATGTGTGCCTAACTATCCTCTTTCCCTGGAGGCCCATGTCCGCTCCCAAGAAGGAGGCCGTGTAAATGACAGAAGCTCCCCACCATTGCCTGAGAAGAAAAATGACCCCTCACTCAACCTTCTAACCTGTGTTAGAACAAGGGAGTGTTCTAACACAGCCACACATACGAAAAAAGAAAACGCCAAATCTAAGACCATAAAGTGATGCAGAATGTAAGGCATTTAAAAATGTCACATTAGGAAATGGAACTTTAAAGCATTTTTCTCAATCTTTATTTTCTGGTAGTGCATGTTTGCAGCACAGAATAACCATGCTCCTCATGGAGAGTTATGGTATATGCATATAGCACATCTTTCCTTTTTTAGCCCATCTCACTCCCCCCCATCTCTTGGTTCCCTTCTTCTTTGTGCAAGATCTATCTCCCCAATTCCTACTGTCTTTTATTTTATTCTTTATTTATATTTTGGATTTCTCATGTAAGAGAAACTCTGCATTATTATTATTATTATTATTATTTGGAATCCCTACTTGTTGTCAATTCATATAATTCTATTTGTTCCTGTCCACAGGTGTTCTAACTCAGTCCCAGACAGCCTTCATTTTCCTGACCAGTGCTGATTTATAAATATCTAAGTCCTCAGTTAAGGCAGATACAAATAACTACTTCCATACACATGCCGGGTAGCAAAGTGGTCATCCTAATAGGAAACAGTTTTCACATGGAATGGGAAGATAAATATATAGAAGTTGGGGCCAGAGATTTAGCTCAGTGGTTCCAGCGCCTGCCTAGCAAGCGCAAGGTCCCTGTTTCAATCCCTGGGAACCACATACAACAATACTGGGTGTGGTGACTCATACCCACCAGCAATCAGTATCACATACTGCAATGCCGGGCCTGATGGCTCGTGCCTGTAATCCCACCCCTTGGGAGGCAGAGGCAGGAGGATTGCTGAGTTTAAGGCTCGCCTGGGCTACATAGTGAGTTCAGAACCAGCCTGAACTATAAAGCTATACAGCTAAAACTATAAAGCAAGACTCTCTCTTTAATATATATATATATACATACATAAATATATGTATATGTGTTATATATACATACACATACACACATATATATGTATATGTGTATATATACATATACATATGTGTGTATGTATATATATATGTATATATATATGCTGAGTCCCATGCTATAACAATTGATTTATTACAGACTAGAAGATAAACATAGTATGTATTATTAATGAGAGTGTTTTTGAGGCTGTGGGGTTAGATCCACAGTAGAATTCTTGCCTGGCTTGTGTGAATCCCTGGATTCAATCCTCAATACCATGCATACCTACAGGTATATGTATATGTACATACTTTACACACACATCTATACACATACATACACATATGCAGAGTATTTCTTAGAATTTCATCCTTCTGTTGTGTTGTAGTCCTTTGTGTCCATCACTGTTTGGCATTCAGCACTTCATAGCTAAGTAATTCTTTTGTGATTTATTCCTACACTGATTGTACAATGAGTAGCATCTTTATTGTATTTTTTTTTTTGAGACAGGGTCTCGCTTTGTAGTTCAGGTTGGCTCTGAGCTCACTATGTAGCCCAGGCAAGCCTCGAACTCAGCAATCCTCCTGCCTCTGCCTCCTGAGTGTTGGGATTACAGGCGTGAGCCGCCAGGGCACTGTGGTATGCGGTATTGATTGCTGGTGGGCGTGAGTCTCCACACCCAACATTGTATGTGGTTACCAGGGATCGAACTCAGGACCTTGTGCTTGCGAGGCAGGTGCTGGAACCACTGAGCTAACCCTCCAGCCCCATCTTTATTGTATTTTTTAAAAAACCAAATTGCCTGGCACCTTAATATGGGGAGAGGATGTTTTTGTTTCTACTATTTTCTTACACCACAAAGGTAAAATTATCGAGCAATTTGACATAACATTCAGCGAGTTAGAACATTTAAAACAGAACCAAGATACCTCCTCTTCCCCATCTTTCTTTGGGTGACTGGGGCAGTGAGGCACCTGGTCTCCTTGCAGTGTTTGCCCACCCACAGCTGGCTGGCAGGGATCCTGGTTGCCCTCTCTGCTCTTGACCTTCTGAGTTTGCCATCCTCTGTGTTGCTCATGGTGTGTCCAGGGCTCAGGGTGAATTTGAGAGAAAGGACTGAGAAACGTCTTCACTTGGCTATCAGTCGGGTTTCTTCACTTGACACAGCCTGCCTCAACCCCAGTACTCCTGAAAGTTCTCTGTCTCCTGATGTTCCCTTCCCTCGTCCGTCGACAGCATCTGGTTGCTTAGTTGCTTGTATGAAAAGCCCCTTCATCTCCCTCTTTCTTGTTCCTCTGTTCTGGAAGTTATCTTGTCCAATCAAGTCTTCTGCTCCTACAGCCTGCTGTCTTTCCGTCTTTCCACTGTTCCCTCCCAGCCAAAGTCCCTGTTCTCCTTTCCAGGAAATAGTGCAGTCAGTGTTCTTCTATAGTCCTTTATTCTCTGTAGCCAGAGGGAACTTATAAAAAGTAGATATGGTCAATACAACTCTGCTTCTGAGAGAAATCTCTAGATCCTGTTTTCCTGCAAGGCCTGGCGTGGTGGTCCCTTCTCTTCATTGCCCCCGCCATGCCTGGGAAGACCCGATCCTGCTCTGGGTCCTCACACCCTTCTTTTCCCCTCTTTTCTGGAGCCCCTGTTTAGTGTCTGTCATCCTCCTCACTCGCATTAGGGTGGAGAAGGTGGGTCTGCACTTCATTCTTTGTGACACGTAGCGCTTGATACGTATTAATGGATGAACGAACAAATGAATACAGAAAAGATCAAAGACATCAATAAAGATATTGAAGGGACTTGTAGTCTTGCTCATAATAAAAACAGGACCCAGTGTAATTGTGTGCCTAGCAAGCACCAATGGTTTGCTGATCAGCTTATGCTGAGTCTCATCTACCCTAACGCTGCTGGGAGGTGGGTGCTTGCTATGTTTGGATGTTGAGTGTCCCCTGAAGGCCCACACGTTAGAAGTTTGGTCCTGAAGGTGGAGCTTTGGGAGGTGGGGGAAGCTTTAAGGGATGGAGGATATGGAAAGGCCTTTAGGTCACTGCACATGTGGCCTTGAGGATAGGAGGGCCCCTCACTCTCTCTTGCTCCCTGGCTCATGAGGTGAGTGGTGTGGCCCATAGTGCAATGCCACCATTATGTGCCACCTCACCAGAGGCACCACAGGGCCACTGTGTTGTGGACTGGAGCCTCCAAAGCTTCTAGTCAAAACTAAATCTTTCCTCTCTGACCTTGGCAGCAGACCTTCTGGCCACAGTAGAGGCTGAAGTGAATGTACCCCTGGCTGACAGTGCATCTGCAGCCTCATAGGGACCACCAGGAATGACCCGCCCAAGCTGCTCGGATTCCTAGACCACAGGAACTCTGAGATGATAAATATTTTCTGCCTTATGCTGGGGGGAGGTGGGATCCTTTTCTGCATGTAAGGTGATTACCTTGGCTATTTTATTAAAATGATGGCAATAAGACTAGTACAGTACTGTTGTGCCCCACTTTTCAGATGAAGAAAGGAAGCCACAGGGAGGTTCCAAAACTTTCACATAATCACTAGTGCTAAACTGCAGCCGAATTCCAGAGCACACTTCCTTATCAGCACACCCCTCTCTCAGCCCCCGGGCTCGGGAACACCAGCAGGCTGCTTGGCTGGGCTGTGCAGGTACTCCCCAAATGTTCTTATATCACCTGGGAGGGAAACTGGGGTATGCAGTGTCAATACGAGGCCTCAAACTCCCCTTGAGCTTAATTCAGTGCAAGTCCTGAAGAACCCAGAACTGCTTCCATTGAGACTATTAACCCCTAAGGCATTCAAGTGTCAAGCAACATGATTTTAGGAATCTTCTCTGACCTCAAGCTCTTGGTATAAACCTAGTGCGTGGGCACTTACTACTTTGCCAATAGCTGGTATCCACTACAAGCATAATTCAAACCCAGGCCTCCAGGACTGTGCAGCTCGAAAGCTTATAAACTTTCCATCGTACCTCCACTGCCTATCTTGGGACTGCTTGGTTCTGCAAAGGAGGTAAAGCTAAGCGACACATCATGTGACTACCATGATTCAGGCAAAAGAAGCAGAAACTCTGTGCTTTCACTTTGGGGGTGAGAACCCCAAACCGAAAGGGGGAATGAACCCTACTGCAAGTTGACAGCCATGTCATGAGCTTTGCATAAGCAGGTGCCTGGGTAACGAGGGGGGCCAAAGTTTTGTGTGTTCTAAAAATAAAACTACAGTATAAGCCATCCTTACAAGCTGGTCCAGTGTCATTGGTTTAAAAACACACACCTCTTCCAGCACTCTGGAAGGCTGAGGCAGGAGGATTGCAAGTTCAAGCCTGGCAAGGACAACTTGACGAATTAGTAAGACCCTGCCTCAAAATACAAGATAAAGAAAAGAGTGAAGATGAGGCTCAGTGAGAAGTCGCTGGGTTCAGTCCCTAGTAATACACACTCACAAACTGGGGTACAAACTCCCATACATTGTAGGCAGATACAAATGTAAACAGTATGATGTCTTTGGAGAAGGATTTGGCAATAATTCATAAATTTAAATTGAATCTATCTAGAGCCCAGGGAAATAGCTTAGTGGCCCTGCACCTGCCTAGCAAGCACAAGGTCCTGAGTTCAATCTCTGATACCAAATAGATAGATACATAGGTAGAGTATACCCTTTGAACAAGCACTTTCAGTTCTCTGAGTGTGTTATATAAGTATACATTTTCAGTTTTCCGAGTGTGTTCTACAAGTATACATACACACACACAGGAATATGTACCATTTCACTTATCACTCCACTGCCCATTGTAACAAAAGGTTGATGACAATCTAAACATTCAGTAGGGACTACTACATTATTGAATATTTACCCATGAAATAGATATACTATGCAGGCTTGAAAAAAAAATCAAGCTTTTCTGAAATCTGTTTTTGCAAGACTTTTGCCAAGATAAGTAGTTGCATTAAAAAAAATGCCATTCCCATAGAACTGTATGTGTTCATATTTGTGTGCGTGAGCACTTTCTAGAAGAATTCAGAAGAACCCAGTAGCAGTAGTTGCCGCTGAGGAACAAAGCAGGGAAAAGATGAGAAACACTTTCACTGTCCTTGTGAGTCCTGCACGAGAGTCTGTGTTGTCTGTTTACAATTACATATTTAAACTCACTAGGTAAAGAGGCTTGGAATATGGATTTTTTAATTAGCAACTTTTAACTTTGTCATAGCTTCAAACCTAGAGAAAAGTTTCAAGACTACTAGAGGAAAGCCTCTTTTATACATCACTTGTTTGTATTCTGCTCTGTTTCTCAACTTCTCTTTGTTAGGTATTTTATATGTGTATGATTATTTTTTAATCATGTCAGAGTATATTGTCTCCAGTATACTCCACCATGCCCTCTGAATAACTCAGAGCATGTTTCTTAAGGACAGGACATTCCCTTAACCGCAGTATGATGATCCAAATTAGAAAATATAATTTTGACACAATTCCAGTATTCATAGCTCATGTTTAGATTTCAGCAGTTCTAATAACTTCCTGAATAGGTGTTCCCCTAGTTTATTATTCACACTAGGAGTATGCTGTGCACGTGATTGTCTTGTCTCTTTATTTCTAATCTTCTGGAATGTTATTCAGCTTGTCCACTCAGTTTGTAGAAATGTCCTTCAGTTCACGTTGTCTTCGGCTTGCTCCTGAGAGATTCGCGTCAGCCGTCGAGTGGGATGCCTTGGGAGTGACTGTTGTGTTTCTCCCTGTTCTATGAGGAAGCACTGTGCGGTCTCTGTTCTCAGCCTCATGTACCCAAAAGGGAGGCTCTCTTCCAGGCCGTACCTTGGACCCTTCAGACCATGTGGAACCTCTGAGCTCATTCTTTCCTTAGGCCATTTTGTCCTACAAGAGCAGGAACTACCAGCCAACCTCACTGTATTTGTTAGATTTCCGAAAATATTTAGAGATATTGTATGCACTGTCTCTTAGATACTTGCTTTTGTAAATCGTTGATGAGTAGCAATGAAGAGAATTTAGGTGTGTCTGTTTCCAGATTGGATCATAAGGAGAACCAATGGGAGATGTAGAAACATGTACCTGCACAAAGAGCTTATACTCGCCTGAGAGATTTACTATAGGGCATTGTCTTGCATGTTGTAAAGGCTCAGGAGTCCAAGAATTGGTAGGCAGGAAACCCAGGAGAGTGTAGTTCTGGTCTAAGTTCAAAGGCCTGAGACCAGCAGAGCTGGTAGTTTCACTTCCATTTGAGTCTGAAGGCAGGAAAAATCTGATGTCCCAGCCCAAAGATAGGCAGAGAGGGGGCGATTGGCCCCTCCCAAGGGGGGCAGTATGTTTTCTTCAGTCCCCTCCAGTAACACCCTCATAGAAATACCTAGAAAAATACTTGATCAATCATTTGGGCACCCCATGACCCAGTCAGTCAGCTAGTTCATTTGCAGGGAGATACTTTTAGGCTCTGTTAATATCCTATTCCTTGGGCTACTTTCAATACCTAGTTGTAACACCCAGCCATAATGTTTTGACTCCTGTCATTCCTTCTACAGTTTCTCCTTGGGATTCTACACGAAGGAGGAGTCGTTGCTTCTCTGTATGTCTTCGCTTTTGTCACTCTGGGTTCTTACTATATTCGGTGGATTATAATCTGCCCCCGATGCAATGCTGTTTATCTTAATACATGAATGGTCCCAGATCAGTCCCACTGGAAGCACTCCCCTACTTTTAGTTCAACAGGATGTTCCAGATTCTTCTTCTAGTTTCCCTGTCCCGGGGATGGACTCAGTTTAGCTTTGTGGAGCCTGAATCGTTTTAGATAAGAAGAATGGTATTTCCAAGCCGGGATCTGGGTGTTATTCCTTCACAGTGCCCCGAGGGACCAGCGTGGACTCATAGAGTTCTCCCTTCCTCATCCCCTGGCTGCCCCCACATACCATGAGTTGGTCCAGACACCTCCAGTTCCAGTTCAATCCCAGACGTAACCCCCTCCAACAGTGAAAACCCTGTATCAGAGATTGAGTAGGACCACTTAACTTTGTTTTTCTGAGATAAAATTTGCTATTTATATCTAAACGATATGAAACTGTCCCCATAAAAAAAAAGAGTAGAATCTTTTATGATGGAACATGAGGATTGGTCGATCTTTTTTTTTTTTTTTTTTTGACACAGGGTCTCGCTTTGTTCAGGCTAGCCCTGAGCTCACTATGTAGCCCAGGCAAGCCCCGAACTCAGCAATCCTCCAGTCTCTGCCTCCGAGTGCTGGGATTACAGGCGTGAGCCACCCCGGCACTGTGGTATGTGGTATTGATTGTTGGTGAGTGTGAGTCTCAACACCCAGCATTGTATGTGGTTACCGGAGACTGAACTCAGGACCTTGTGCTTGTGAGGCAGGTGCCGGAACCACTGAGCTAACCCTCCAGCCCTGGTCCATCTTTTAAAAACTAGGTGGCATCTTGCTATAGCCCCTCCCTGTCCTGTACTTTTGAGGGTCATGAGAAGGAGAAGGGGAAGGAAAGAAGGGTCTAATGACATACATAGAAAAAATGATAGTTGACTAGGGTGTTCACGCTTTTAGCCTGAATTTTCTCTCTAAGTAGGACACGAAACCATTTTCTAAGAGACGGTGGAGTTGAGCCCAAAGGATCCACTCATTCATCCAGTATTTAACCATCCCGTATGAATGCAGGCCCCGTATTCTATGCTGAGGATAAAACAGCAGACAAGATGGGTATGGTATCTATTCCCCAGAGACAGACAAGAAGCAAAACCCCAAAAGGCTACTTTTGCCTGTAATCCCAGAACTCTGGGAGGCTGAGGTAGTAAATTCAAATCCTGCCCACACAACTCAGTGACTTGCCTCAAATTTTTCGAGAAGGGGTTTGGTGGGGTGTAGCTCTGTGTGAAGACCCAGGGTCAAACAGGTGTGGGGTTCTGGGGCGCAGCATCAGGGAAGGGGCTGACGGTGTGTGGTGAGCCGGTGTCCCAGCGTCAGACTGACTTGGGCTTGAAGCTTCCCGTTGAAAAGACTGCTGCCCGGAGCTCGCGCTCGGGTGTGTGGGTGGGACCCCACTCGCTGCCCCGCGAGAATGGGTTGGAAAAAGGTTTGAGAGTGGCGTGGCGGGCCAGGGAAGTGGTTCTTGCGACTTCATGCCCTTGTGAACACTGCCCTCTATCGAATCTCTCCATTTATCAATGAAAAGGCATTTTATCACTGATCAGATGCTTTGGTTGTAAGGGAGACCAAGACACACTTCGATAGGCTTCATTAGGTGGAATGAGTTTTATCTCCGGGGTTGCTGTGGAATTTACTCTCTCACAGTCCTAGAAGTTGAGAGGGCTCAACCCAGGTGTCGGGGAGCCGAGCCCCATCTGGAACCCGCAGGGGTGAGTCCTCCTCTGCTGCCGGTGGGGCCGTCTGTCCTGCAGTCCTCGGGCCGTGCTCGCCTCTCTGGTGTCTGTCTGTGTCATCGCGAGGTGCTCTGTCTGCACGTGGTATTTCCTGCTTTTGTGAGGACCCGGCACGTCGGAGTAGGGTCCACCCGGATGACCTCGTCTTCCCGTGGTGGCTTCTGTAAATCCCTGTTGCTGAATACGGTCGTGCTCACAGAGCTGGGGGGGTCAGGACCAGAGCCTGTCAGTTCAGCCCATCAAACCAGCGCTCTGTTGTTGTTTCCCCAGGTGACTCGCCCATTTTCTAACATCTATGGATTTTTTTTTTTTTTTTTTGAGACAGGGTCTTGCTTTGTAGTTCAGGCTGGCCCTGAGCTCACTATGCAGCCCAGGAAAGCCTGGAACTCAGCAATCCTCCTGCCTCTGCCTCCCGAGTGCTGGGATGATAGGCGTGAGCCACCACGCCCAGCACTGTGGTATGTGGTATTGATTGCTGGTGGGCGTGAGTCACCATGCCCAGCATTGTATGTGGTTACCAGGATCGAACTCAGGGCCTTGCGCTTGCGAGGCAGGCGCTGGAACCACTGAGCTAAATCTCCAGCCCTCTATGGATTTTTTTATTGGCGTATTTATTTACTCTTGGGAAATGTCAGAAACTGAAGTGTAACTACCTTCACTTTTCTGATTCACTTTGCATCTTCTCTGTCGTTGTTCCTTAGCCCTGTCCATCTGCAGCAGTGTCCGTCTTCCCTTTTTGTCTTTCAGTGTGACCTTCTTTGCTGCGGGTGTTTTTTATTTTTTCTCTAAGTTTTTCTTGAGCTTTCCCAGCTTCTTGTCTTTTTTTGTTTGTTTGTTTGTTTGTTTGAGACAGGGTCTCACTTTGTAGTTCAGGCTGGCCCTGATCTCACTATGTAGCCCGGGCAAGCCTCGAACTCAGCAATCTTCCTGCCTCTGTCTCCCGAGTGCTAGGATTACAGGCGTGAGCCACCAAGCCCGGCTTGTCTCGTTTTTTAAAAGATTATTTTAAACAGGATCTTTTTTTGAGAACTACATCTTCTTATGGAGATCAGTGTGGAAATTCCTTTAAAAACTAGGACTCAAGGTCCCATTTGCCCCTGCTATTCCTCTGCTAGGTATATACACGAAAAACTTAAAGGAATCACACCACAGCGACCTATGTGCACCCATGCTTATAGCAGTTTAGTTTGTGATAGCTAAATCTTGGAAACAACCCTAATTCCCATCAACTGGAGACTGGATAAGGATGTGGATAAAGATACGGATTTTTTAAACTAAAATGGAGTATTTCTCTGCCATAAAGAATGATAAATCTGAGTCATTTATACTCAAATGGATGTACCTTGAGGAACAGTGATAAGTGAAATGAATAGGACACAGATGTGGAAATACCATATTATTTCTCTGGTATGAGAAACTGGAGATGTAAATAAGATTCTGAATATATGATAGGTATTGTGAAATAGGAAGAAAATGTGCAAAAGGGAAAGGGTAGGTAGGGAAAAGTAAAGAAGGGTGAGAAAAAATTTGATAGTTAAAAAAAGGAAAGCTACAAAGTTTATGTATCTGGGGGTGGAGGTTGTAGGGAGGGTAGGGGAAAGGAGAAAAATGAGAACCAAGATGTGCCATGTGCAGGTACAAATTCTCAATGTTGAATGTGATCATAGTCTATGTATAAAGTGTACCAATAAAGTCAATTTTAAAAAACTACATCTTCTTTGATATCTTGTTTTGGAGGCCTTTACATTTCTGACTTTAATACAGAAAGAACTTTTTCTACTTCATAAAGTTTCATTATGGGAGGGTGGGGATTCTTAAGTGCATTCTGTTTGTCAACTTCTTAGGGACCCCGTTCTGGTTCACTGTGACTCTTGTCGTCTTTTACATAGATATGACTCAGTGCAGATCAGCCGCCAAAGAGCGCGGGGCCCCGAGTTTCTAAACCGCTCTTCCCAGCACTGTCCCCCGAAACGGCGCGCGTCTTGCCTCACCAGCAGCTCTCCTCGGTGTGCTGGGAGCTCCGGGGAAGCGGTCCAGCATGACCTCCTCATTATCAAGGTCATCTGCTCCAGACAAATCCCACAGTTTGTCTCTTTCAGCTCCACCCTGACAGCCTGGCTGCTTACCGTTTTTTAAAAGTACTGTAACTTCTGTCCCATCATCACTTAGGCCCTCCTTGCAGCTACTCATAAGGCAAATGAGACGAATTTTGTTCAAGGCCTCTTGTGTATGGCGACATCCTCAGCAAAAGATTTTCAGTTTGGCCCCCGGGGAACCGCGGCCCACTTTGGGGAATTCTGCCCCGGAGTCTGAGCAGGCAGAGGCTTGTGCTCACTGTTGGCTTCCAGGTCACTTAGGTCTGGTTCTCAGAACCTTCCAGGCCCTGTCTCCCGTGCGGTGGCTTGGAGTCACGGCGAATATTTTATCCGTAGCAGGCGACACTTTGTCTACTGGTTTCACTTCATTGTTCTTATTGTTGATTTTCAGAGGGTAGAAGAGAGCCCAGTTATCCCGACTCTGACCTCCATGCGTGGGAGTCACTTGGGTGGGATGGAGTTAGATCGCGCACTCAGTCCTAGAGAACTTGAACGTTTCGAGATCACTAGACAGGAAGGAGGAGGCAGCAAGCGAGGCTGAAAAGAAAAACAGAGAAGTAGGAGAAAAACAGAGAGGATACAGAGGAAATAGAAATCAATGTTGAACACTGCTGAGACACTAAGGAAGGAAGATCAACCGATGAACTTGCGGTTTCTATGGGAACTCGCTTTGGAAAGTTCGGTCAGGCTTTGCTGAAGAATGGACCCAGCGCCCAGGTTGCAGGTGGTTGAGAACATAATGGCAGAAAGGGGGTGAGTAGCCGAATGTCTCCCGAGAAACAGGGATGTTGTCAGCCCTTAGGATTTCGTTTACATCGAACAGGAGAAGACATCGGGCAAATCAAAGTGATTAAGCAAAAACTATTCAGAAAGTTATATGTTCTTCAGGAAACAAATGAGTCATAGTTATGATTAAAGAGTTTATTAAATATACAGTAGACCGCAGAGCATTTTCCTGCTGATTATAATTGATTTCATGTACAGTGGTACCACAGTTCATGAATTTCCTTCTTGTATTTCAAGAAGTCAACCAAGGATAACGATTCTGTTAGTGGGCATGTCTAAGTTAAAAGCTAAAGAGGACCAATGAAATTTAATCTGAAATAAATTCCTTTTTCTCCTATTCCCAGATCAATGTTTAATATATAACTGCCCCATCTGTTCAGTAAGTTTTCACATTCTCTCCACTTGAAATAATTTCTCTTCCCCTAATTACTCTTGTTATTCCCCTCATTGAACACCTTACTGGTCTCTTTACCTAGAAAAATTTTTGCTAATTTCTTGTTTCTAGTCACATCAAATTTGAACTTCCTCATTTAAACTAGTGTGGCGATACAGGGATACAGGCCTCTAATCCCAGTACTCTTGGAGGCTGAGGCAGGAGGGTCTTAAATTTGAGCCTAATTTGGACATGTGAGCAACTTTGTTTCAAAATTAAAAAAAAAAAGTTTAAAGGGCCAGGGATGTTACTTCCTCAGTCTAGCTTTCAAAGGCTATGGTAGCAATTCCAACTCCATCATGTATTATCAGCTGTTTATTGATAGTCTGCAAAACAAGCTTTCTACTCCGTTTAGGCAGACCATCTTCCTTCTAGACACACACACACACACACTTCTCAGTATGGCCAGACACAGGCTGCCCATGATGGATCTGAAGGAACTATCCACATTTCCTGCCTTAGATAATCTTGGGTACGAGTATCTTTTCATTTAAAATATGTACCCCCTCAGTAAATAGTTTTAAACTTAAAGTTTTTTAATATATTTTTTTAAAAAGCAATGGTTATAGCCAGGCATGGTGGCTCACGCCTGTAATCCCAGCACTCACGAGGCAGACAGGAGGATTGCTGAGTTCAAGGCTTGCCTGGGCTATATAGCTCAGGGCCAGCAAGCGAGACCCTGTCTCAAAAAAAAAAAAAAAAAAAAAAAAAAAAGCAATGGTTATTGAGCCATTTTAACCATTTAAAAAGCTCCTTGTACTGGTGTTGCAGACAGCAGGACCGTGACTCCATAGAGGAGCTGGCCCACGGGGAGGGTGCCCGGGGTGCTGCTGAGACCCTGAAAGCGTCCTGAACGCGAGAGCAAAGGCGACACAGACGGCGGATGCGGGGGACTCGAGGGCGGCATCCAGCGCCGAGGGACGTGTGGGCTTGTGAGTCCCGTTCAGAGCACTTGGTACGGTGGTTTTTGCCACTACCGTTGGTGTTTTTGTCTTTTTTCCCTATCATATTCAGTTGCTATTGCTCATTTACCACGTTTCCCTGTTTTTCCTGCTTTTTACTCACGGGATTAGGCCCACTGCCACAGAGTAGGCACTGAATAAATATTTGAAGAATGAATTGTAGGTTTGTCCTGAAAGGTTTGCGCACAAAGGTCATAGAAAACATCCTCCTTGTTTTCTCCTAAGAGATGGTATCACCTTGTTTGTTATCTACGGTAATTGCTGCAGTTCCTCCTGGGGCAGATGGGGCAGGTGGCTGCTTTACCTTCGCGATGATATTTTACCCTGAGGCTGTCCAAGGCGGCTTGCTATCCCCAGTTGATCTTAAGGTGTATGTTGGCGCCATCTAGTGGTGAACTCGAGGCATACCCAATTTGAAAGTTTCATATATTTGTTAATCAAATTTAGAATTTCAAATAAGAGGAGCTTTTAATATTTTCCAAATTGCTGGAGCATTGTATTTTAATATTCTATTATGTTAAGCCTCTGCTGCCCTTAAAGTCTATAGTTGCACATAATTTATAATGATTTTATGCATGTGTTTTAATTGTATTTTACAAACATGATGCCTAGAGATTTTGATAAACAAAACATTTATATGACTTGAACTAGAACTTCAGAAAAGAATAATATATTAATGGCTCCAAAAATCGTTCACTGACAAACAGAATACATTATTGAACAAACCAGCAATCTTCGAACCATAGTCTGACACATACGTATTTGCTGTGGTCCCTCATCACAAGTATTAGACTCATGACCTAACTTTTTTATAACATCTTTTTGCTCCTTTTCATCATTTCCCCCCACTTTTGGAGTTTTAAATCTAAGAAATCTCATCCTTTTCCATGTTTTCCTTGAGAGGAAACACGGTGAGATTAAACCAAAGGCTTGAGTGAAGAATCTTATTTTTTACTGCTCTTGTGGATATTCAAACATGAGCTGGATAGACATTTCACTAGTGACTTGGAATTTATTGACTGGGAATTAACTTAATTTGGGTTGCCATAATTTCAGTAGTGATGCTAGTAAAACACATTAAAAAATCTTCATGCACAACCTAATCATAAATATAAGATTAATGGGCTTTTTAAAAGAAGCATTTAGGGGAGGAAAAAAAAGGAAATGCAGATTAAAACCACGGGCCTCAGCTGAAAAAAGAAAAAAAAAAAAGAAACATTTAGGGGCTGGAGATTTAGCTCAGCGGTTCCAGCGCCTGCCTAGCAAGTGCAAGGTCCCTGGTTTGATCCCCCCATAACCACATGGAACAAGGAGCCTTCAGTCCATGCCACAGGGTTGGAAGGTGCAGTTACTAGAAGTGGACAAGCTGAAAGACACAAAGATGAGTCGCTTTTGTAAGGACTCGCTGTAGGACATTTGTAAAGGAAACATAGGAAGATCACAGTGGAAAAATGCACAGGAAACCTCCAAGTAGTTAATAACAGACTAACTGCTTGATAAAAATCTTGGCTTTAATTTACTGTTGACATTATCTGCATCTGTTTATTTCCACTCTAATTATAGCACACATCCTTCATTCCTGCTTATAAAGGAAGTTTTAGAATCTTGCCTGTTGGCCCCAAACACTTAGTCACTTTTCCTGCCCCATGGGCCACACAGCAAGAGTGCTTAGGGGTAGACTGAGGCCCAGCATTTTGCTGATGTGGATGCTGCCTGCATTCAGTCCTTAGAAGTAAGACCCAGTTGTCCCTGAGTATCCCTCAGGCATTAAATGTCTTCCAATTCAACCACCTGGAGATAAAAATAGTTTTTAAAAAATTGCATCTCTTAGGCCGGAGATTTAGCTCAGTGGTTCTGGAGCCTGTCTCTCAAGCGCAAGGTCCTGAGTTCGATCCCGGTAACCACATACAGTGCTGGGAGTGACGACTCACACCCACCACATCAGCAATCAGTACCACATACCACAGTGCTGGGCATGCTGGCTCACGCCTGTAATCCCAGCACTTGGGAGGCAGAGGCAGGAGGATTGCTGAATTCCAGGCTTGCCTGGGCTCCATAGTGAGCTCAGGGCCAGCCTGAACTACAAAGCGAGACCCTGTCTCAAAAAAAAAAAAAAAATTGCATCTCTGTTGAATATGTATAGATTTTGGCATGTCATTATCCCCTGAAAAATACAGTGTTACAACTCTTTATACAGCATCTACTTTGCATTAGGTATTGTAAGTAATCCAAGGAGGACTTAAAGCACACAAGAGGACAAAGGTAGGGTCTGTGTCAGTAGTGTGAGATTTTATATGAGAGGGCTGAGTGTCCACAAAGATGGGTGCTTCCGGAAGATCCCAGAATGAGTCTCCCACCCACACCGGTACCCAGGCCCCCCTCCCTGGACTTGTGGGCCCGTGCAGTGTACCCTGTGTGGCCCCCTGATACAAGCAGTTAGGCTCTGGTTCGTATATGTTTGCAGCTACGGATTGCCATGTAAATAATGGATACATAACCGAGTTTTGAAGCTTTATGTTTAATTTGTTTTCCTTGTGCAGACTGATGTGTCTATATTTACTGTTGCAATCACGGGGCTTTTTCCTGTTTTATCCTCCTCCTCTACCTACCTGCGTGGCCTTCTTCATTTCCCTCTGTCTGCATCACCTGCGTGTGCAAGGTGCACAAATCATAACATGTACCCGTCGTATTTTCCCATGCTTGTTTACTCAGTCAAAACCATCTATTTGGTTACTATGTCAGATACACAAAGACCCATGAAGGAAAGCTTAACGTCTGCCTCACGGGGAAAAGGTAGGTCTCCTCTATCATTCTCTCTGTTATGGATTTTACTGTTCTTACTCCTTTACTGACACTTTAGTGAGGATTCAAGGAGAAAAAACAAGCATCTATGGACGGGCCTCTTTACAACTGAGAAAGTTCAGCAAAATGGATGTCAAGACCTGATTTAACTTCTATTTCTGTTCCTCCTAGAGCTCTGAGGTTTCTTGCAACTACTCTTTCCCTCTTCTTGTACTTCTTTATTTTGGAAACAGGACACCCCCAGCCTCTAAGAGGTTAAATACTTCCTCGTGCCCAGCTTTTAGCCTTCACTGGTCTTTCCTACCAGTGGCATTTGAATGGCATATCCTCAAACATGTCTGTCAAAGATCCAGTGAAATGTCAGTTTCCTGAGACGTCTGCATTCGCTCAGAGAAGCGTGTCTCCCAGGGGAGAGTCAGTATCTCTGCAGAACCACAATGTTGTGTTTTTTTTTTTCCTTTCGCCCCTGTGCAGGTTTGAGAAAGGGCGCATCTATACATTTATTGGAGAAGTCGTCGTCTCCGTAAATCCTTACAAGTTGCTGAACATCTACGGGAGGGACACGATTGAGCAGTACAAAGGCCGCGAGCTGTACGAGAGACCACCTCACCTCTTTGCTATTGCTGATGCTGCTTACAAGGCTATGAAGAGGCGGTCAAAAGACACTTGTATCGTCATCTCAGGTATTCAGGGGAGGGCCCTGGTACATCTAAGGTCAACTTGCGTTTAGCTACAAGATTGATGAAATCTTTTCTTAAAGATTAAAAACCAGAGCAACTTTATAGACTAAAAGAAAGGGATGAATATTAAATAACAGATTCTTTATACATGTCTGATCATTCTGTGCAGGAGGACTACACACACATATATGTACACGTATGCATATCAATACATACATATATATGTCCATCACACACTTGGATGATTTCTAGTTAGTTTGTAGACTGAGCTGGCAAGGAGTATGCTTCGTACCTCAGAGATGAAGTATAAGAAAAAATTTTTTAAATAGTAACAATGAAAATAAGAAAATGAAATACATAGGTGCTAAATAGGAAAACTGAAGTCAAGTCAGGCAGGAAGCCATTGTTGAGAACACGTACAGGCCAGGGAACCAGAAATGGGCTTTCAGAGTCTAGGCCCAAGTTTTCAAGGTCCAACACAAGAAGGTGTGGGCTGCTGGCCCACGTCGGAGAACAAGAGCCACATTACCCATGGCAGGCTGAGCCCTTTAGGGAGCCTGTGCTATGAAGCAAAGACCAGGAAAAGGATCCGCTTGCTGGCCATGATGGCCACTCCCAACAGTGTTAGTAACACCTCACACTTGCATTAGTGGGCCCATGTTTTTAAAAGACACTTTCAGAGGGTGCTGTAGCTTAGTTGAGTGCTTTCCCAGCATGCTCAAGGCCCTGGGTTTCAGTCCCAGGGATGGGGAAAAAATATCTTCTAGTAAATGTGCTGCCGAAGCGAGCACAAAAAATATCTTTTATGATCAGTGTCTTATTTTGTTTAGTAATGTAGAATAGTTGTTTCTCTATAAATAGCAGTGTTAGAGTTGGAAAATTATATCCTAGGATGACACTGTACTAAATCAAATTACAAAAACAGTATTGCCCAGTGTCAGGCGTGGTGGCTCATGCCTGTAATCCCAGCACTTGGGAGGCAGAGACAGGCGGATTGCTGAGTTCGAGGCTTGCCTGGGCTACATAGTGAGCTCAGAGCCAGCCTGAACTACAAAGCGAGACCCTGTCTCAAAAAACAAAACAAAACAAAACAAAACAAAAACAGTATTGCCCAGCTGTGAAGGCAGGGGGAGCAGTTAGACAGGTGTGAAAGAAAAGCAGTCTCTTTCTCTTGAATACCTTGGTCTCCCAGCTTTCCAGTAGTAATAGCTGTTGAGTGTTTATCCCTCTATACACTTTTCTGTGTGTGCAAGTACAGAGCTATGTACACTTATGTAAATAGATAGCAAATACATCGATAACTTGAAGGCCAGGAGTGAGTCCTGCTGCTTTGCTCTTACTGCTCAGGATTGCTTTGGCTATTCTAGGTCTCTTCTGGTTTATGCAACTTTCGTATTGGCTTATCTAGTTCTGTGATGCATGCTATTGGTAGTTTGGCTGGCATTGTGTTAAGTTTGCATACCAGCTCTGGAAGTATGGTCATTTTTATTCAATTGGCGTTAGGAAAACTGACCACCCACCTGCAGAAGGCTGAATCTAGACCCATGTACCTCACAATGCACTAGACTAAAATGGACCAAAGATCTAAATGTTTAAACAGAAACAATCTCCTGGAAAGTAAGGTAGCTATAATTTTTGAAGTCATAGATACAGGCAAAGACTTTCTGAACAGCACCCCAGTTGCACAAGAAATAACATCAAGAATCAACAAATGGAGTCATATCAAATTAAAATGCTTTTGTACAGCAAATGCTGAACAGAAGAGACAATGAGAAAAAAAATTTACCCAGCTATTCCTCAGAGGACTCATGACTAGAATATTTAAAGAACTAAAAAAAAAAAAAAAAATTAGACCTCCTCAAATAAAAGACCCAATTTTAAAAAATGGACATCTGAATGAATAGACACTTTTCAGAAGACAAATACATGCAATAAATACATGCAGAAATACTCAGCACCACTGGCCAATAGAGAAACTCAAGTTAAAACAACACTGAGATTCCATCTTATTCCAGAAAGTAAAAACCAATAAGTGCTGGCAAGGCCGTGAGGAAAGGGAACCCTGCTACATTGTAAACCATTATGGAAATCAATGTGGAGATTCCTCAAAACACTGAACTAGACATTCCATTGGATACAGCTATTCCTCCTCTGAGGTATCTTCCCAAAGACATCATATCACAGGGATGCATGTATGCCTGTGTTCACTGCAGCACAATTCACGATGATCTCTGAAGCGACTTATATGTCCAATCAAGAGACGAATGGAGAAAGAAAAGGCAGTATTTACACATAATAGAGTACTACTTTGCCATAAAAAGATACACTTTCAGTCATTCGTAGGAAAATAGATGCACCTTGATCACATAATGTCAGGTAAAATAAATCAAACACACACGCTTAAATACCACATGGTTTCTCTTTTATAAGAAACCTAAAATATAAATAAAGAACAAAATAAAAGATCAATCATGGAAAATAAGGAACTAGATCTTTCGCAGAAAAGAAGGGGACCAAAAGAAAAGGGGAAGAGGGAGAGGAGGGGAAGGGAATGAAAAAATTAAGATGTGTTGTGTACATACACCAGCTTCCCCATGGGATGTAATCATCCTGTACTACAAATGTACTAGAAAGTAATAACTGAAAAGAAAAATTAAAACATGGACTTAGAGAATTACACCTGCTAGTTCAGCAGTGTACTGTCTTTTCATGAGACTTCAAGATCTGCACATTGTCTTTTAATAGTCACAAAGTAGACCTCCAATTCATAACTTATTTATCCAGTTCTCCACTGATGGGAGCATTATTTTCAGACTGTAGCTACAACATACAGTATGCGATCTACAGAGAATATTTCTAAACCTTTGAAGAATATTGTTGCTCTTACTCGGTTGTGTGTGTGTGTGTGTGTGTGTGTGTGTGTGTGTGTGGTACCGAGGACTGAACTTAGACCTTGCACTTGCAAGACAGGCATGGGAACCACTGAGCTAAATCCCTGGCCCACTGTTAGTATTTTTTAATATTCTCTTAGGAGAAGTTTTGTCAGCCAGGTATTTGAGTCAGAAGGTAGAAGCAGAAGTTGCAGACTGATCCCACCCCTCCTCTACCACCACTTGCATGAATTGTCACGCTTTTTAAATGATATCTTCTATCTGGAGCTTGCTATTTTATGTGTTCCCTAAAATCACTCAAGTTGTTTTTATTTGTTTTTGCGAGATTCGAGGTCTCACTGTTGCCCAGGGTGGTCCTGAGCTCCTGGGCTCAGCCGTCCTTTTCTTGGCTTCCCGAGTAGCTGGTCCTCTGATTACCATGGCCCCTGGCTCCAAATTTAGTTTTTAAAAAAAATAACTGTTATCCTCTTTGAAATTTTTTTAAATGTAGAAAATAAGATTATGTGAATTTAGCTGTGGCCACTACCTTATTTCATTTCTACTGGACTTAGGGATCACTGCTTAGTAATAAACTCCAAGGACTTAGTTTACCACAATTCATTCCCATAGTACTGGGGATTGAACCAAGATGTGCACTGAGCTACCTCCTCACCCCTTTTTTAGTTTTTTGGTTTTTGTTGGAGATAGGGTCTCACTTTGTAGTTCAGGCTGGCCCTGAGCTCACTGTGTAACCCAGGCAAGCCGCCGCGAACTCAGCAATCCTCCTGCCTCTGCCTCCCGAGTGCTGGGATTACAGGCGTGAGCCACCATGCCTGGCATTGTGGTATGTGGTATTGATTGCTGGTGGGCGTGAGTCACCACACCCAGCATTCTGTGTGGTTACCGGGATCAAACTCAGGACCTTGCGCTTGCGAGGCAGGAGCCAGAACCACTGAGCTAAATCTCCGGCCCCTCCTCACCCCTTTTTTATTTTATTCTGAGACAAGGTCTTGCAAAGTCACTGAGTTTCCCAGGCTGGGTTCAAACTTCTAATCCTTCGGCCTCAGCCTCCCAGAAAGCAGGGATTATAGTCATGCACCACCACACTCAGCAGTTTGCCACAAGTTAGACCTTGATATTTTTGTTCTAATAAGTCTTGATTTGTAATCTATGCTTTATTTTACTTCTACAATAACTTTCCCTCCAATATGTTCAGATCTGTTGGAACAAATACAGGACAAAATAACTAAAAAAAAAAAAAAAAGACAGAGTGCCCATGCAGGGATTTTAAATAAATGACACCAGAATTTATTCTGTTGAAAATTACTTTCCTCTTGGTTTCAGTTACGATGTTAAATTCTTCCCTCCAGGGGAAAGTGGGGCTGGTAAAACAGAAGCCAGTAAGTACATCATGCAGTACATCGCGGCCATCACCAACCCCAGCCAGAGAGCAGAGGTTGAAAGGTAAGAGCACTGTGCGGTGGGAGGAGACAGGAGAGCCTGTTTTGCATGCAGGGGTAGCTGGGCCTAACTGCATGTGCTAAGCCTTTCAATGATTAAACCGCTTTGATTATACTACATATTGTGCCTCTACTTTTGTGTATATTGCTATATCCATTTGTAGATTTGTTACTGAATAGAAAAATACTACTCGGGTAAGCTTTAGCAAATTATTTTGAAATGACTACTCTGAAGTAGTTGAAAGTGTCCCCATTCTAGTGAAGAACTGTGGTCCGCAGAACTACTATAATTGACACTGCGAGGTCTCTGTTGAAGGTGGGCTCCTTGCTCTGTTTTTTAAAATTACACTGAGTGAAGCTGGGTCTCTGGAAGGCAGATTTGTGCGTTCCCATCGTTGTAGGCCACACTTGGGCAGCGTCCGCAGGAAGAGTTCCTGCTACAAGTGTCTCATTCCCCGCATACCATGTGGCTGCTCACGGTGAGATGAGGAGTAAGGCTGGTCTGTACCATCTGGGACCCCACCCTTTTGTTTCTTCATTACTGGAAGTTGAATCCTGGGCCTTCACACTAGATTCCAGGCCCTTTTTCATTATTTTATTTTTTTTTATTTATTTTTTGAGACAGGGTCTCGCTTTGTAGTTCAGGCTGGCCCTGAGCTCACTATGTAGGCCAGGCAAGCTTGGAACTCAGGAATCCTCCTGTCTCTGCCTCCCGAGTGCTGGGATTATGGGCATGAGCCACCACGCCTGGCACTGTGGTATGTGGTACTGATTGCTGGTGGGCGTGAGTCACCACGCCCAGCATTGTATGTGGTTACCGGGGATCAAACTCAAGACCTTGCGCTTGCAAAGCAGGCGCTGGAACCACTGAGCTAAATCTCTGGCCCTCATTATTTATATTTTGACATAGGGTCTCACTAAATTGTCCGGGCTTGAGTTTGTAATCCTCCTGCCTCAGCTTCCCAGAGTGCTAGAATTTTAGCTGTGTTCCACCGCACCCAGCTGGGGCCCCACATTTAAGCAGTTCTGGTGCATGGGATTTGCTTAATAAATAGGCAGGTAGTGAATTGGGTGGGTTTTAAAGCATTTGGCTCTAAAGCAGTGTGGCTTGACTTTTTTATGTAATGTAGCTTTTTTGGAAAGAAAATAAAATTTTTTCCTAATTGTCTGCTTTAAAGCTGAATATTAATATTAATGTTGTTATGCCTCGTGCCCACATCAGTCTTCAGTTTTGTGGACAGAAAGACAAGATACTAGGTTGGTGGGAGAGAAGAGAATGTACACTCAGGAACGTGGCCTGGGCTTTCTCTGAAAGTTGGGTGGAACTGCTAGAACAAGAGAGGCATTCTGGCTCGTGACATACATATCCCAGCCTCTGACTGACTTCATGGTCTAATTAGACAAAGACAAACTCCCTTAGCAGCTCAAGAGGGTAGCTGAGAATTAAGTTTAATTGCAATACCATATAGTACTGTAAGGCATATGTAAATTTGCTATCTTTTACCAGAGTATCTTGGCAGTTCATCACAGTTTCCTTTTAAACAAACAGCTCCCCGCCCTCACACACACATACACAATTTAAAAGCACATAGTACTTTCTATTATGAGGAGATACAGGATCATCTGTGGAGTCAGTGGGAAGAACTAGGTGTGCCATGTCAGGTCATTTCAAAAGCCACACTTACTTCTGCAGATATGACCCTTTGAGAGGATTTTGTCAGAGACATAAAAACAATGATACAAGAAGCAGGAAGTTAGGAGGTGTCCACTGGGTGGGACCGCACTCTGCAGAACCTTAACACCCAGTGGAATGGGAATGTGTTATTAAGTGACTGGTACAGAAGCGAGATCACAGACATCTCCAAACAAAATAGTGAGCAATCCTCAAATGACTGAGGACCGAGTTTATGGTGCATAACTAAGAGCCATGAGATCTCACCACTCTGAGCTTTCTCAGCAAGTCCTTTAAAATGTCTTATCTTTTCTCTAGCATCTGTTTTCTTTCTTTTCAGAACACATCTTTTTAAATGTTTTCTTTGTGTAAATAAAACCTGTTCGATTCAAAGAAATAAACATTAACAGAGTTAAGCTGAAGGTAAAAATTCCCTGAAATCTCACCTTTGCCCACCCCCTGGTTACCCACAGTGACATGTGGTGCTCCCTCCGGATTTAACACAGGTACTGTGTCACAGACACTCACTATGTGTGTGCATGCAGGCACACACACACACACACAGGCCCTGCAATGCATACTGCTTTCCTTTCACTTTTTATATCCATCAGTGTATCCTGACCATCTTCCTATGCTGAAATAAACAACATACTTTCTTTTTAACATTTTATAGCATTCTACTATATTGGAAAACAAAAACGTATTTTTATCTGTCCCCACTGGTTGCCACTTCATTTGTATTTTTAAATTTGAAACAAGACTGCAGTCAGCATGTTTGTATAAATCATTGCATGTATTGTAGCAAAATCCAGTGTTTTAAAAGCCCTAGCCTCTGAAACATTTTACAGTGACTTTTATGTATCTGTGTTAAAGAGTGAAGAACATGTTGCTTAAGTCCAACTGTGTTTTGGAAGCATTTGGAAATGCCAAGACCAATCGTAATGACAACTCAAGCAGGTTTGGAAAATACATGGATATCAACTTTGACTTCAAGGGGGACCCTATTGGTGGACATATCAATAACTACTTACTGGAGAAGGTAAAATGTACTTAATTTCTGAGGGTAACATATTTATAAGCCCTGAGTGTTTTAAAAAATACTTATTTTATAGTCAGAGCCTTGTTTTGTGTATAGAGGGGGCAAGGATATCAGTATGTATCCACCTTGGAGCAAGGTTTAACCAAAAGCCAGCCTGGGACTAATTAGTTCTAATCTTTCTATCCATCCCTACCTTCCATCCATTTTAATTTCAATTAACTTGAAATTTTACTCTAGATTCTCTTCATTCACTGTTTTATAGCATCTTACATGTACTTCGTGATCTTACAATTAGGAAGCATACTGTATTTGGTCAGCAAAAACTCAGAACATGTTTGTATCTGCCTGTGTAAATGTTAGGCCCGGTTTCTAGAAAAGCTGGATTAGAATTTCCCCTTTGGGAATGCCACAGGATGGTGCCCCAACTACTCTGGGTATCTCATTCTGCCTCTGACTGGGAGGGCACACATGGTATTCATCCCTCCGAGTGCTTCTAAGTGAGAGTCCCCACCTTGAGTCAGGCCCTGAGCTAAGCTGACGGTACCTTCTCAGTTAAGGATTCTATTCCAGTTACTCCAAAGCATGTGGTATGGCAGAATAATGCAGAATAATCTCTGTTTTTACTGTTATGTTGAAGTGAGACTCAAGGATTCCTTATCAGAATCAATAGAAAAGGACCAGCAATGCCAAGTATTGTCCATCTTTTTTTCCCCCCAGAATGTCTCTTGGCTTCATAGTAAGTACCTATTCACTCAAAAGAACTGCTTGGAACACATGTTTTGAGCCCTTTCCCAATAATATTCTTTTGGAACTATGTAAGGCAAGGTCCCTCGGGACTGAACTTGCTCAACTGACTTTATTACAGGATATAAGACAGTGAGTGCTCTTGGAAATGCCTGAAGCCCTCAGGGAAAGGAATGTTGAGACTCTTTCTCCTTAAGCATTCCTTTCTGTTCTCCCCACTTTAAGGCCTCCACCTCACAAAGAACCATCACAAAGCTCTACATTAAAAAATAAAATTAAAATACCTCTAGTATTCAGAAAGTTTACTGACCTCTGCTCTAAGCAATGAAAAGAATAAAATATTGCCAAGAAAACTCTATAGAGAAGACCTGGTCTAAGAGGGTTACCAGTCTTTTGGGCATTTAAATGGACTGTATGTAGATTTTGTTTTTTTTAAATCTCTAAGAATGTGGCTTCCATTTTATTTTATGGGTACAATTTCAGATGCACCACCTATGCTAGTTACTTTTCTCTCATTGCTGAGACAAAATACCTGACACCCAAAGGTAGAGGGGAAGGGGTTTCGTTGGCTCCCAGCCCACAGAGGTTCCAGTCTGTAGTCAGCGGGCTCCAGGACAGGAATGCCAAGCGGGGCTCCCAAACAAGGCAAGAGAGGCAGCTTGTGGCAGCCACAGAGCTTAACCCAGTCCTTCTGTCCCTTTTATTTTATTCAGACTGCCAGGGACCAGGGCGGGGCCAAACCAATCACTCACGTGTAGTTTAGTAGCCAACACCCTTAATTAACTCCAGCATCACACATTCCAGATTCAACTATCTGTGCAAAAGAAAGTCCCGACTCACCTGCATGAGGCTTGGGGGGCGGGGGAGGGGCCTCCAAATGCAAACTGTGACATCATCTTAATGTGTTTGCTTTTTAGTCCCGAGTGATCGTGCAGCAGCCGGGAGAGAGGAGTTTTCATTCCTTCTATCAGGTCAGTAATCTGTGATGTAGAGAATGGACCGTGAGCCTGATGTGCAGGAAATGAGGATTTTTATATTGTGCCCTCCACTGCCCTGTATCTCTCTTACCTTCGTCAGTCCCAGAGCACATGACAGGTGCCCACACCCTCCCCACTTACTTCTGAAGTGATCTGATTTAACCAGTGGCGGCAAGGGCCTGTTAGCCAACCAAATGATGGCCTAGGTTGAGTGTCACTTATGTTTCTTTGCAGTGCAAATAATGTTCAATAACCAGGGTACATTCTACATTTGTTAAAGTTATTTTGAATTGAAGCTTTTGTTCCTATATTTGGGGGGGTCCCAGAGATGAAAATACAAATTGTTTATTTTCTTCTCAGAGACTATAAAGCAATAGGATTACCTTAAAAAATAATCAGTATTTCTAAACCTAAGAGAAAATTGTATTCTTTATCCCATCAAAGCATAGGGGAAAAAAAATTGAATGCCTCTTTTGGGAATGCTATTAGTCAAGATGAAAATATTTTAAATCTCCCTCCTGCTGGCAAACGTACTTCCAGAGAACAAGCTTGGCACATTAGTATAATTTTAAAACCCAAAGTGATACAGCCAAGGCTAGTAAATAAATT
>PVIC010012280.1:0-40021 GCA_004025085.1 Thryonomys swinderianus | reverse complement strand
CCCTGGAGATATGTCACTCTGCTGGGGATAGATGGAGGGTGTATTCGAGGTGGATAGATTCGATGGAGCTCCTGAGGGCTCTGACAGGAGTCCACATGGCAAATGAGGAACATTTAAGAGACTTCAGATGCAAGACAGGTGCGGAAAGTACGTCAAGAGAAGCCACCCATTGATCAGAGCAGGGATCCGCAAGGATAAGGCTTTGGGGCAAAGGAAATCATGATCAGATAAGAGGGAGCAGGCTTAAGGAAAGGATGAGATTTCAATTTTTGTTGCAATTAACTTGAAATGTTTGTGTGCAACCAGACACTTGGTGGAGTCAGTTGTGGCCAGACGTTGCAATCTGTAGGTTGAGCGCCTGTCTTGATTGGAAGCGGGGATCGAGGTGTCTGCTCTACATCAGCAGTGCCTAAGGCGCTGAGAACGGCGGGAACACTGCCGGGAAAAGGAGCCAAGGGCTATGCCCTTGGGTGTGGGTTGATTAACAGGCTTCAGAACAGCTGAGCGGTCTCGCCAGGTGATAATCCAGGTGGGTTTGGTGGCTCTGGCCAGGAGGCTCTCAGGCACTGAGAGGCAGCTCACAGGGCACTGGTGAATTACTGGAGGTGGTAAACTGAGTACTTGAAAGAAATTCGAGGACATAGAAAGAAGAGATAGTGTCTAGAAAGAGGCAAAGGATTGAATAGAGATTTTTAAAAAATACATTTATTTACTGTAGAATATGCCAGAGGCTTGAGAAAGGACACAGAGTTAGTCTGAGGAGCTAGTTTTTAGTAGATTTAGCTTCTGGAAGAAAGAGGAGAAAGGTCAAGGTCAAAAGGAAGGATTGGAGGTTTGATTTTGAACAAACATTTCAGTTCCCTGTAGTTTATTCTGGTATTAAAGAAAGAGTAGATATCACCGGAACTGCGTCTGTAGACAGGGAAGAAGACAGTTGAATAGTAAGATGGTCCAGAAGCTGATGGTGTTAGACAAAGCTTGTCTTGATCAGTACAAGCCAAGGAGTGGTAAATGATAAAAAGCAGTTTCTGTGAGGAAGTGCTGAGACAGGCTGTGCCCAGAGTTCAGACCTGTTGCCACAGGATCAGGGAGGACAGAACATGGTAGCACGGCCCCCAGTGACAACCGGCTGGGAGCTTGAGTTCTATTTGCAGGAAAATGAAAGAGGCTGGTGTCAGACCAATTTAATGGTCACCCCAGGTTCCCAGCATGGCTAAACAGTAGGAGAAATAAACGGCAGTTAGGGGAGGGAAATGATGGGAGATATAGAGAAAGTTATTCCAGTGCTTATAAATTATTGCTCTTTAACTTGTGAATTCACGTCATGGGTTACATCTAAAAAAAAGTGACATACAATTGTAGCAATCATGAGTTTAAGAATTATGGTATTTGCATTTTCCTATTTCCAGTAAAACAAAGAGGCGTTAAACACAAACCTAACAATATTTAGATCAAAGTCACTGGCCGTCTTGAGAGTTCACATGAGTCCTACTGTTATAGATGGAAAGGGGTAAATTGTTCATAGCAATATGAAAGGCTATGGTAATTAATTTTACGTTTAAGTGTCAAAATGAATCAGTTTTTTTTTCTACTAATACCTTTGATTTGACCTTAGCTGTTTCTAGGACTTGGGTGAGGCAATGGATCACTTGAAGCCTCTCTGGGACCCCAGCTGGTTTGGTCTCTGTGGTCCTGGACTACAGAGACGACACCACAGGTCCTATTTCTATGGAACAAAGATTAGCATGGCCAGCCATGCCAGGGTCTGATTGATACTTGTACACTGGCAGCTACTTCTGGCTTTTGTGCATAGGAGATATTAAGAAATAGTTACAAAACAAATGAGCAATGAAGTATGAAAAGGAAGAACTCAAGTAAGTGATACATGAGAGCACTTGAAGCTCATGTGTCTTTGATGGGTGACTGTGAAATCCTCAAATGCATCCATGATGTATCACAAAGATCAAGTGCATTCTCTTCATCAACTGTCTTAAACTACGAGTCATGAGAAATTCAAAAAATCCCTTAAGTGCTGGATGTTAATGTTCAAGACTTGATATCTTTTGCTCTTTTATTCTCTCTCTCTCTCTGTCTCTCTGTCTCTCTGTCTCTGTCTCTGTCTCTGTCTCTCTCTCTCTCTCTCTCTCTCTCTCTCTCTCTCTCTCTCTCTCACACACACAATTTGGTAAGATTTTGTCCCATCTCTGCCAAAACCGATTGCCTGAGCAACATATTTTACTCTTCCTCTTTATACAGAATAGACTCAACATCACACAGAGAGAATCCCATGATCTCATGCACTTCTTGTGTTTTGTTCAAAGTCCAATGAAGCCAAGAAACACACTTCCTTCTATCAAGTCGGCAAGTAGTTCTGCGGTCTAGTAACATAGATTTAAAGAAAAGGGATTTTTATCTTCAGCCCTCTGTTCTCATTATAACACAGAGAACAGGGCAAGGATAACGCAGAAATCATTAGTCCCTGGCATCCTTATTGCAGTGGGCAGACACTGAGAGAAACCCGTTAGTTTTCTGACCTTGCAATTGTCCACATACTCGGTCTTCATTTCATTTCTATTCTTGTAACATGGACAGTGCTTTGCAGAGCTCATCTGCTTCATTAAATACCACTCCAAAGATAATCAATAAACATGGAGCATTAACATTTTGTGAGTTAACTTCAACCAGAAGTAGTTTCACAGAATATCGTGGCATTAACATGAATTTATTGAGCCAATTCTGCACTTATCTACATGAACTTACTCATAAACCATCGTAGTAAAATTGAAAGCTTTTATCTGACAGTTCTTTGGTACAAACACGCATGTACCATACCAACAAAGGCTAAACAACATATTAAAATGCTTCATTAATAAAATTTAATAAATGAGTAATATGACAAATACTTTAGTTTGTTCAAATTACTGTCCATTGAGGTGAATGATAAGAATCTCCACAGAATTATCCCCAAACTGAAAGCTTTTTTTCCATTTTAGAATGTGGCTATTGTCAATTCCTGGATTCCTAAACCACTGTGGAAGATTATCATAGAGAATCTCTGGTTTTTTACTGTCAGTACTGGATGTGAGAGATATCACCTTTCCTCACATTTCATTGGCAAGGAGTATGTCACATGGCCTCCATTTAAGCCCAAGGGAGTTTGGGAAATGTAGTTTAAATTATAGGCTCAGTTTTCTAGTCAGTTTCTGTCACTTAGGAGTTAACCAATTCATAACTGAACCAATTCAGGCTGAACATTAGCATGAGCAAAAAAATATTTCAAGATAAACCTTCCACATTGTTTATTATTTTTATAAGTCCTTGATGCCTTCCATAAACAAAAGGATGCCAAGCACTGTTTGGTAACTCTAGCGTTTGTCAAATTTCTCCTTAACATTGCTGAGAGAAAGCTCAAAAATTTTAAATATCTGACACTTTAAATCTTCCGTCAGAATATATGTATATATTCAAACAATTGTCCATCCAGAATTAAAATATTTCATTCTTATGAGAATTAAATAGAGTCTAATTATTCATTCATTTAGTTGACAAATGTCTGTCAAGTCCTTGCAGGGTGCCGAGATTTGTGATAGATGTTATATTCATATTTATATCATTAGATTTGAGTTATTTAGTCTGCAGACGTTTATTGAGCAGTGAGATGGACTAGAGACTGAGAAACAAGCACAAATGTCAGTTTGGGTTCACAGGGTCCTTCTTACGGGGTGGGACATCCAGACAAGCCAGGCGTCCTCGGTTCCTGAGTGCTACGTCAGAGTCCTGTCTTACCAGCACAGCCTAGGGAGAGCTTGGGGACGTTCATACTTCTGCAGTCACTACCAAGCTAGAGCTTAACAGGGTAGTAGTTGATAGCTGAAGGAAGAAATGAGAAGCCAGGAATTTCAGGGAGAGTTACCAGCTGGTTAGAGGACAGGAAATGTATGGGCGAGCGAAATCTCCCAAGGATTGCCAAGACATAAAGCCGCAGAGGCACCGAGGGGTTGTCATGAAGATCTGTAGCCATCTAGTCAAGGAAGTCAGATGACTCCCAATCTAACAGAACCTTGAAATATTCTGCCCCCCCAGTACTGGAGATTGAGCCCAAGATCTTCATATTGAACCACATCCTTGCTCCATTTTAGTAAAAAAAAAAAAAAAAAAAATTCTCACTAATTTGTTAAGTTTCTGAGCCTGGGCTTGAACTTGTAACCTTTGTGCCTCAGCCTCCCAGAGTGCTGGGATTACGCCACGTGCAGCTGAAATAATCTTCAGTATGTACACACTAAGACCTGAGTCTTAGAAAATTTTGTAAGTGATTTTAACGGAGCACCTAGCCAGGGAGAAGGGACTCTGTACCGAGTGTTGGAAATGCTCTACGTAGGGTGAGCCGTTCATTCTTCACAGTAACGTTTGGAAATAGTGCCTCTTGTATTCATTTTATAGATATCATACTGATACTCCAAGCGTTTCCGTAATTCACCCCCGTTTAGATGCAAAGAGGTAACAGTAGTGAAAACCAGGAACCAATGACAGCTCGCGGTCATCAGGATGTTTTTGTGTGTGTCCTTCTGAGCAAACTGATGTCCGGTCCATCTTCGGGAGTTCTTAGAACCCCAGGAAGGAGCCCACCGCGGGCCTGTCGCTGCGGCTCCTCACACACACTCACCCTGTCCGCAGGCGGAGGGCCGGGTGGGGGCGGGAGGCAGAGCGGGGCGCAGAGGCCTTCTCTCCCCGTCTACACGGCCATGCACTGCCCAGCGTGCCAGCTGCTGAGCTTCTCGGCCCCTCTTGCGTCTCGCTCGGAGTCCAGCGCGCGGAGCCCTCCTCGCGGCCCCCTTGCAGGCCGGTCTCTGAAAACTCCCACTCGCCAGCGGGCAAGGCGCGCTGCCCTAGTGCGGGTGGCGAGGGCGGGAAGGGGGAGCCCGGCCGCCGCGTTCCCTCCAACCTCAGCAGCCTGGGGCCGTGACCGCGAGTGCCAGGGCGTGAGGGCACGTCAGTGCCCCGCTGCCCCCCGTCCCCCCCACTCCGTCACAGCCGGGGAGGGTGCCCGGCTCCCGGCTCTCCCGTCGGCCGGCCCCGCGCCCCACAGTAAATCCTCTTCCAACCGGCTCCCTGCGGGGGCCTCTGGGCGGCAGTTGCAGAGATACCGATTATAGCTGAACAAGGCTGCCGAGCGGCTCGATGACAGGCTCCCCGGGCGAGGGGTCTGTGGCCCAGCTGCGTGGGCCATTTCTAGGCGACTCTGGCTTGTGAGGAAGCGGCCGCGCGGCTGAACTGGCCGGATCCAAACGCGCAGACGAAGCGGGACGCGCGTCCCGCAGCTCGGGGCCTCCCCGGGCCATGTGCTGCCGACGCGCTTCTGTTGCGCAGGGTCTTCTTTGCGGTTCCTCCCCTGCGTCCAGCGCGGATGAAGCCCTCCGGTTCCCGCCCGCCTGTCGCCTGTCGTCCCCCTTCCTTTTCTTCTTTGTCCGCGTCTCTGCCCCCCCCCCCTCCGCCTTCCCTCTCTCCGTTCACGGTGTGTCCGGCCATCTGGGGAAGATGGCGCCCGACAGCGCTCTCGGAGCATCGAAACCCTTCGGGATTTCGCAGGAAGACCCCGAGCCGCAGCGGGGCTTCGGTCAGGATGCCGGGCGCGGGGCTCTGCAGAGCTGCGCGCCGCGACCCTGGCTGAGCTCGGTCCCTCCGCAGGCCGGGCCGCCCGGGCTCGCCCTCCGCGCACTCAGTGGGGAGTAGCCCACGGCGCGTCTCTGGGCAATACGGGCCCCGCCGAGGGGTTGAGTTAATTCGGTGTCAGCTTCACGGGGTGGGCCGCGGGGCGCTGGCCCTCTACCCTCTCCTGGGAAGCTGAGACACCTGTCCCTCCGGCTCCTCATGTCTGTCCCCTTCTCGGGCTGCCCGAACCAGCGGGCGCCTCCGCTCCTCACCGTGGTCGCCTGCGGCCTCCGGCCGGGCTCAGCGGCTCCGCCTCCCGTCTGAGTTCTAATCCTGCTGCGTTAACAGCTCCGGGACGTACGGCAGCAGCACGCCTCAGTGTGCTTCCCGGGGAAAGGGGGCTAAAATCACAGCACCTCCTTCTGAGAACTACGTTCAAGAGTCTGGGCGAAGGATCTGGCGTGTAGCTGTTGATCTCCAGAGGTTCGCTGTCAGTCCCGAGGCCCCGCATCCACGCAACTTCCGTCATTTCTGTGTCTCTTGAATAAGAAGATGTGTTTCCTCCGCCTTGTCTCCTGGCGGGAATGTCGCACACAGGCCTCAGGAGAGCACAAAGGACATTTCATAAAATATACCCTTGAGCAAGACACTGTAGACCACACGATCGATGGCTGACCGTCGATGTGGGCACAGCTGCTTTCCTTACTCGCTGCCTGTTTGAATTCGTTGCACCTTGGCTAGCTGCCTTACCTTTTTGGTTCGTATATTCACGTGATATATTCAGAAGAGGGACAGGCAAAGGAAGCCGAGCAGGACAAGAAACCTTGACTGTGCATCACTGTGAGTCGCCAGTACCGCTGCCATTCTTGTTAAATATTCCGTTTTGATCTGGGCATGGTGGAACAGGCCCGGAGCCCCAGCACTCTGAGGGGCTGAGACAGGAGGGTTAGTTCCGGGCTAAACTGGGAAATTCAGTGACGTACTGAGTCCTTGTCTCAAAACGAAATATAAAGAAAGAGCTGAGGATGTATGTGGTCCAAAAGCCCAGGGTAGAATATACATGATGTGTGTTGTCTGTGGGTGAAATACATCTACTCTCTGAGCAAAATCGATGGTTTCTATTTTGAAAATTCTATTTAGAACTGGTGCCTGATTGTGCATGAGTAATTTTCTTTATTTTGCTAGGCTGGTGCTTGCAGTAAGACAACCCAACCTGCTTATGATCTAGAGTGAAGAAGCATGGCGAAGACGGGCATCTCCAGTCATTACGCAAAGGTCTCTCTAGTCATTTCCCGTGACAGCGTCTCACGTCTGAGCCATACTCTGAACACTTACTCTGATGCTCCTTCTTTTCTCCCCCTGCCAGTCCAATGAGCTCTTTAGAGCTTTATTCTTGTGGGTCTTAGAAATAGGTTCGATGAAAAGAGAAGAGATCACAAAGTGTTTTCAGTGCTCAGAGACGCCATGTTGGTTTGGGGGAGGAAAGACACCCAGCAAAGTATGAATCTCTAGCCGCAAGTTCCTGAGCCACCCTTTCCTCTGTGGCTCATATCTACCTCCCTGTCTCTGTAGAATTAGTGAATAGCATACACCTTTAACATTTCTGAGACATCTGGTGAGAAATAAAATATGGTAATTTATAGCTTCAAGATGCATTTCTGATATACTTTCTGTTAATATCCTGTGGTAAGCATTCTATGAAGTTATCCAAAAACATTTATTAAAGCAGGAGGAGACATTATAATATGTAGATGATAGTGTGGAGAGTATAGTCTTTGGGAAACTGTAGGAGGAAAAGGAAGAAGTGGAAAAAGTGTTAAAAATCCTTTAATAATGTGGTTTTGTTTAACTGGATTCAAATGTAGGATTAGATTCACTTACACAAAAAGAAGACAATTTATGTTGTAAGAAAGCAGAGTTAGATGGGTAGTCTAGTGTAAAAAGGCAGCTTCTCAATGACATAGCTGTAATTATTTTCAGCACTGTCTCATGCCAGTCAACTCATGGCTACAAAATAGTTGCTGTAATTCTGGCCATCACATCTTTATTCCAGTAAAGGGAGTGGAGCTTACAGATGGAAAGGAAATACTTAGGAATCAAAAAGAGTATCATATGACTACACCTCATGGGAAGGGTGTCAGGGAGAGCAAGTGCTCAAGCCATGTGTCGTACACAGAAGAAAAAAATATCACTGTCAAGATGAACAAGAAGTTCAGCACTGGCGCTGTGTGCTGTTGATAAGGGAATGGAAGAAAAGAATAGGCTGGCTAAGAGGTGCTGTGCCATTTTGAGAGTGACATCATTCCAGATCTTGCACGTGGAAAGCAGTTGAACATTGGTGTCTAAGATTAGGAGAGAGATTTGACCGGTACCACCACCAAAAAAAATAAAGAAAATTCAAACTATAGCACATTTGATGGGTGCAGTGGATCAACCTAAGAGAAAGATTGGAATATAAAGAATAGACTATCCTGGAAGGCACTGGGTTAGAGACGTAGGTTTAGCCTGGGATGGTAATGCAGGTTAGGAGAAAGGGTAGAAGGTCAAAGACAAAATATGAAGAAGCTGTTGGAAACTCTTTCATACCTTTTAAGTTTCTTGAATTAAATCCTCTAAATTTTGATACCAGATTTGAAACTGCATGATTACATTTTTCCAAACCATATGCTTTGTACAGCCTATTAATTTGCAGATAATAGACTCCAGGCACTTTTGCAGTGAGGATAAAACTTCCAGACCTTATAAAAGCAGCTCTTAGATCAATGGAAATTTCCACTCTCTGAAACTGTTTTCTCTCTCTACCTCTTCCCTGGTAACTATTCTGATTATGCATTTAAATAAAAGCACAGTAAAAAAGAATTCCCCGATACCCTGAGCTGCCCAGAGGGACGGGAGCACGTGGCAGGGAGTGTGATATGTAAAGCGTCTGTTCCTGTGTGGCCTCATGTGCGAAGGTATGTGCCGCTGCCCTCTGCTGAGGCTTTGTACTGGGCTTCAAAGTCAGAAAGCCGGAGCTCAAAGGCCTGGGGGAGTGGTAGCATCTTCCTCCTTTTGAGTGAAACTCGAGTGTGAAAGCACTTTGATAGCTGAGTTGGTGTTTAAAAATGTGAGTTCTGGTAATGCAGTCTTCTGAATGGGGTTTGCATTTTATCGTCTTGCGTTCAAAATAAAAATGGGAAATTCTGTTTACACGAATATGATGAGGGGGAATTTGCTACTGAAGAAATGTTGAAATTGTCAGCCCTGATGAGACAGTAGTACTATAAATAGCTGGCAGCTTGCAAGGGACTACAGTGTTTGCTAAATGCTTTCTACGAGGTACCTCTTGCACCAGTCAGAGATCCTGGACGCCGCGGGTACTTCTATCGCACTCACTGAGGGCGTGATGAAACTCATGCATACAGGAAGCCAAGAGCATTTGAGAAGAAGGTGCTGATAAAGAGCAGAGGTTTGAAACTTCCAAAGATACTCCCCAAAGAAAAGTAATGTCACAGGTGCAAAGGCTAAACTGTTGCCTTAAAACCAACACCGTGACCAGTGGCCTGGGTAGCAAAGTCTGCAAAGAATTTCTGGGCATAATATGGGCAGGGAATGCTCCCCCCCCACCCCGTGCGTGCAGGAAGTAGAAAACATCATTGTAAATTCAGAAAAAATAATTTACATAATTTCCAACAGTTCTAATTTTGTTACACGGCTCCAGTGGGACTGAGTAATAATGATTTTTAAACAACATAGTTTTATGTGTGTAACACAATTCAAAAACTGTTACATAAAGCCTGTGGAACTTCATTGGCAAATCTACAGTAATTATATTTTAAGGGGTATTTGTAAACTCTGCTAATTACCTAAACAAAGAAAAGCAAAAGATACATGAGCTATATTATGAGAGAAAAGCAGGTGTGCCATTGAAATAAGGCAAGTATTTGGAAAATGTCTTCACGTCCTTAGAGGAATTCTGCGTACAGAGACTGCCTCAACTTGGTGATATTTTAGCTCTACTGTTTTTGTACAATTTCCCTAAACAAATTCAGTTTCTAGAATGGGTTTATAATTTTGCTTCCTGTAGGGCAAGCTGAGGGGTACTAGGGTCCAGAGTGGAAAGTGCTACATAAAAATAAAGAATGAAGGAAAGAAAAGAAGTCGTTTATTTTTTTTTCTTTCTCAATGTTTCCTGAAAAAATAAAACAAAAACAAAAAGAAGACTTAATTCATGTAATAGCTATGGCTGAATTTGCACCTATTTATGCTATGAATATGAACTCACATTTTGCACAGATTAGGAAAAAACACGCTGTGACAAAATACAGGCACATAGGTTCCACTGAGGTCCTACATTTCTATTTCTTTCTATTAACAAGTCATTCCCTAGGAGTTCCTACTACATGCAAGCCTGTGAAAGAAAGGGCACATTGAAAATGGAGAAAAGGAAAGTCTAAGGAAGAAGACGTGGATCCAGGGGCCTAACGTGGAACCACAGGAAAGATGCACTCACTCTACCATGGGAAATGGAGGGCTAGAGGCATTTGAGGAACACTGATAAAATCAAAGAAAAGTAGACCCTTTTAACCAGTTTCTGTGGTTCATGCACATTTTGAGACACTGCTTTATGGACTCTTCTAAAACATACTAAAAGGAGTTCTTTTCTTTTTTGGTGATGAACTTCCTATCATCTTCAGGGATCTCTGGCTAGTTTTGGCTAGTCAGGTTTCAAGTCGTGTCAAGAGACTGTGAAATTTTGTCTAAAGGAAGGTGTTCAGACTAAAACAGAGAGTGAATACAAACAGAGTGAAGCTGATGCCTATTCGTGTTCTTCTCACTGGGGTTTGGCAACTGCTAAAAGTCACAAATCTAACACTCGGTACATAAGATTTATGTTTTGTTATCCCAGATAGATGGTTGCTAGCCCTGGTGATGACAGGGGTGAAGACTGTCCCATGCAAAGATGAGGAGACTGAAGTGAGAAATCATCAAAGACAGTGGTGTTAGCCATCTTTCCAGTCCCGTGACTAGACATAGCCAGCATACAATTTAAAGAGGGAAAAGACTATTTGGCCTCCTGGTTCAGGTCAGGCTGTGGCTTCCGGCTCCATTCCTTGCAAATCTGTAGTGTGGTGGAAACACTATGGTGGGATGGCATGGCAGAGAAAAGTAGCCGATCTTAGGGCACCCCAGAAGCAAAAAGCCAGAAAAGAGACATGTCCTTCAAAATCATGCCCTCGGTGACCTTTTTCCTCCAAATAGGCCCATTTCCTAATAAACTCCAATAAATCCATTAAAATCAGCACCCTTAGGGTACTACTGTGCCCCTGAGCCTTGTCTCTGCATAATAGTACAACATCCATTCAGCATCGTGTATATCAGTAGAACACATAGTGACATGTGGAATGCCATCCTGAGGTCTGGGTCACGTTGGCCATGAAACAGAACTGCTCATTTCTCATGAACATGGTTCCTGTTTTTAATCATTTTCTCCTTGGTATAGATGTGCCAACTCTACCTGCCCTTCTCACACACTCGTGTTACCTCTCAAGGCTTTACGGTCCGCTCTTTCTTTCAAACATGCTGAGCGAAGTACACACACTCAATCCATGGTCTATCATTAGATCTCGGTACAGAAGCTTCTGTAAAAAAATCTGTCACCACCTTAAACATCACGTCCTTGGAGCCATCCCCAGCCCCTCCCCCAAACACACACACACACACACACACACACACACACACACACACACACACAGAAGCCAAAGGAAAACATCTTCATGGCACGCTGGTCACATCTGTGGTTGAAATTGTTCGAGGAGCTGGTCTTTCCCGCTTCATACAAGGCACGTTCTTTGGGCTGGCAAGACTTTTATGGTTATGTATCTGCGCCCTAGAAAATAAGACGGGACAGTGAAGGGAAGATGACAGATGTGATTTCTACTCGCTGCAGCTATGTTATTTTGAGCTTGGTTTTCCTCATCTGTAAAGTAAGAGATGTGAATTAAGTGATTTCAAGTTTGAAGTCATGGATGTCTTTAGGAATCCCTCAAAGGTCATAGAACTGCTAACCAGAAATATGAACAATACACAAATACATATATACACATATTCACATACATGGTTTTAAACGTGACTGCAGGTAATTCACAGAGTCCCCCATCTGTTCATAGGCAGTCTGCTTAGAGTACTTACAGGCTAAAATTGTCTAGGATATTCACCTTTTTTTCTCTCTATAATGATTTTTATGTCACTTTCTGGATTTCAAATTGATTCTCAAATTCTGAAAAATTGATCTCCAGGCAACAGTTAAAATGAGTTAGTACATTTAAAAATATCTTCCAAGAGAGGACACTTAAAATGACCAATGGGAAAAATCACTGATGTAAATTATACAGGATTTCTACAAAATAACATTGGCTGAGTATGTCCATACATTTTAGTGAAGAAGTCACATTTCCTAACGGTCACAAAATTTAAAGAAATGCCAAGTATTTAAAGAGATAATGTGCTTCCAAAAGTGTCTTGGTTATTTTTTTTTTTCAATTTACACAACACTAGCAATTTGAAGGAGGCTGGGTTTATTTGAGCTCATGCTATCAGTTTGTGGTCCACTGTCTCCATGGCAGAAACATCATGACAGTGGGTCATGGCCCAGAAGAAAGCTAATCATATATTGGGGGCCAGAAAGCAGAATGAAGGGAGGAGCTGGGAGGTTGGGGATAGACTCTTCTAGTCCATGTCCCTGTGACCCACTTCTGATCAGGCCTCACATCCCAATAGCTCAGCTAGCCATTGATGAGTCCACTAATTGCAACCCTGTGATCCAAGTGTACTCGAAAATCTCCACTTCTGATTGCATGAATTCTGGGGGAATATTCCAAATTCAAGCCACAGCCAAGGGAGAAAGGAAAGTCTTCCTCAGTAGAAGGAGGAGAAAGCCTGAACAAGGTAGATGAGTTTTTCAAATATATTTTAAGGAAATACTAAAACCCTGAGAAAGATAGGGAAAGTTTTTAGGGTGAGATAAGTTCAGGAGTATTGGAGAGATATTAACACTTGTTGACTATGTTTCAGGTAAGAATATTAAAGCCTGGGATGACAGGAAAGTTAAACACATTTGTTAATGTTCGACTTGCATTTCCCAAACTCCTTGAAGTTAGTTATGCCGGACACACTTTGAAAAACACATATTGTGAGATACCCCAGAGCAGTGACGGTAAAACCTCGAGAGTTTTCGACCTAATAACCTGCTACAGCATGTGTCATAGCTTCCCTGTCGCTATCCTAGAAAGAAGAAAGTGAAGAATTAAATTCTAAAAATAGGAAAGAAATGATGAATTGGGAAAGTATCTGTCTGGGAATACTGAAGAAAAGAATGTACGTGACTTGTGTGGAAAATGCACATTTCCCCACTAGAGTAAAAAGAGTCAAGAATGGGTAAGATAACATGAATCATTAGGCTTTACTAAGGTCTAACCAAAAGGCACATGAGGACATAGATATAAGGTGTTTTGCTTGAAAAAAATGAGTAGATTTATACTTATAGAAATGCATCCACTGTCAATGACCTTGGAGTGGAAAGACTTTTTTTCAATCAAATAAGAACTTCTTGTGACTAAGAAGCCCCAGAAGAGGGACAAAATCCCGCACATTTGGACCAGTAGCAAAAGCGACGCCACGTGAGATAGCGAGCGTCTCACTCATGGAGCATCCTGACCCCTCCACGCTGAGGACCAGACTGAAGCCGGTGCTGCTTTAGAAGTTGGCCTGAAGACTCGTGTGCCAGACACCACGCTGGGCTGTGTGACCTTTGACTTGTGGCAGAGGCCAGGCAGCAAGAGAGTCCAGGCTGCCTCAGCAGCAGAGTGTGCTGAGCACTTTTAGCTTTGTGGTCCTGAAGACAGCAGCTGCCAAAGGAGATTTGAAACTTGATCTAGTAATCATCATATGGCTAGGCAACATTGAGATCTTAGCATGTATAAGAGATTACTCTGTATGTGAATTACCTCAATTTTTATGATTTTATGAGACAACTTTGATAGTGTTATAATCATCATCATCATCATCATCATCATCATCATCATCATCATCATCATCATCATCATCATCACAGTACTGAGGAGACTGAGTTCGGTCCTTTGCACCAAACTCTATCTTTTGTTCATTCTTTTTATTTTGAGGCAGCATCTCACTAAGTTACCACGTTGCCCACTGGGCTTGAATTTACGACCTTCTTCAGTCTGTTTCCCAAAATGTTGGGATAAAGTCATGTTCTACGATGCCCAGAAACTGTCTTCATCTTGTACAGAAAGCAACTGAGGATAACAAAGAAGATTCTCAGACTACACAGTGTGTTTACAACAAGAACTAAGGTTTGAACCAACTCTCACTTTGGATCAAATTTGGGAGTATGAGAACAAGGTTTGTGATTTTATTTTTCTCAGTTATCTGCAGACTCTCAAATAGAGAAGAAAAAGCTCACGTCACCTCGTGTAACACAAAACCAACTTGTGGACAAAGCACCTGGTCATAGGCATGGGCCAAAGACACACTGATTCAATACAGAAGGCAGTAACCAGTAAAGCAAGGAGTAGAGGGAATGTCTCAGGGTTAGATTAGAAATGTTTAGATAGGGCCGGAGGGTTAGCTCAGTGGTTCCGGTGCCTGCCTCGCAAGCGCAAGGTCCTGAGTTCGATCCCCGGTGACCACATATAATGCTGGGCGTGGAGACATGCCCACCAACAATCAACACCGCATACCAAAATGCAGGACATGGTGGCTCATGCCTGTAATCCCAGCACTTGGGAGGCAGAGACAGGAGGATTGCTGAGTTCGTGGCGGCTTGCCTGGGCACCATAGTGAGCTCAGGGCCAGCCTGAACTACAAAGCGAGACCCTGTCTCAAAAGCAAAAAAAAAAAAAAGAAAGAAATGTTTAGATATTGAACTGTAGGTGTCTTAGAAGAAACGAAGAAGACCGTTTTCTAGTGGGAGAGAAAGACTAAGTTTCTTTGTATTGGCTGCCATCATGGAGTTGTGGAAGGGGTGGGACTACAGGAAAAAAAAAGTCTTTCCTAATATCATAAATGATAGGTCGATGCTAACAGATTTTATATTTAAAGAAGGCATTTAATATGGCAAAATTTGAATTGGTGTGAAAGACTTCTCTCTGACAGGAAAACTGACCATTGCTAGTGGCAGAAACAGACAATAGGGTGTCAATGACAATTTAGAGACAAACGCACAATTTATTAAACCTGTTAGGAATGAGATAGGGAAGAAAGTGATGCTCTATCACACCTTGGGTTGGATTTTCTATAAGGCCACAGACAAAAATTCACTGTAAAACCTTTGAAGGGCACTATACATAATCTGTCCACTGTACAAGTGACCCTACTACTAACAAGGTCTTGACACCATTCTGGGATGGAATGGGATAAATGAAAGGTGAGACATTTTCCTCCTTCTCTTACACCTCTTCTGTGGCAACAAAGAAGTCAGTGAGCAATATCTAGAATTCTGCAATTCCCAAATTGTTCCAATAGCCTGCTTTATGGAGGGTGTGCTCCTCTTTTTAATGGCTTTCTATTCTGTGGTATCATTGATTATATGCTGTAATGAGTTGAATCAAAAATTCAGCCCCAGACCGGAGATTTACCTCAGTGGTTCTGGCGCCTGCCTAGCAAGTCCGAGGTCCCTGGTTTGATCCCCAGTAACCACATACAACAATACCAGGCATAGTGACTCATGCCCACCAACGATCAATACCACATACCATAGTGCCAGCTGTGATGGATCACACCTGTAATTCCAGCACTTGGGTGGCAGAAGCAGGAGGATTGCTTGGTTCACAGCTTGCCTGGGCCACATAGCGAGCTCAGGGCCAGCCTGAACTACAAAGCCAGACTGTCTCAAAAAAAAAAAAAAAAAAAAAAAAAAAAAAAAAAAAAAAAAAAAAAAAAAAAAAAGAACTTTAAAACCTCAGCCCCTTAGCTGGGAATTTGGTTAAAGTATCTTTCACAAATATCTCTAGTAGAAACCAAAACGGTCTGAGAAAGATCCTGACCCAGACAATTCCAGAATTAATTTGACTTGGGTAAAAAGTAGGAATGCAGGAGACCATCAGAAAATTATAGAATTCTTGTCTTGATTGACAAAGATAAGTTTTCTGTCATACAGACTTTATCTGAGAAGCTGTTGCTTAGAGCAAAACGAGAACTCTTTGAGAAACATTTAAAAGACAACTCGATGTGAGTCCCCTTCTGTCTCTTTTCCCAGATTGATACATGTGACCTCCTACATTTCAAATGAAAAGTCCTCACACAATCCTAATCACATTGTCAGTCAGATAGCCATCTCCTGAAAGAGGCCCCTCACCTTTAAGGATGCATGTACAATAGTGATATGTAAGCAGCTCAAAGACTCAATACCCCTTTTTTCTGCAAAGCAAGGCTGGGTTAGGAAAAAATCAATATGTTGGAAGTAAAGGTCAGGCGAGGGAAAGTGACATGAAACAGAACTAAGGGAACAATATCCTTCATGAAGACTGTTTGAAGTTTCCTTTACCCTTGTGCTGGCTTCAGTGTAGATATATTTTATCCTAGAATAGAAAGCTGCATTCTTGAGAAAAAGTCATATTTTAAATATTTATCTATTCCACAGTGTCCTTATTGCATATTATCTTTGTCCTATTGACTAATACTCAAAAAGAATAGTGAATACTTTCAAGTGCACGTTGCATGTGAATTGGAATCGCCAGGTTTTTTTTCCCTCTTTTTGCAAGCAATAGGACTCAGCCATACATATGCATTCGCCTACCTTTTTGAACAGTTCTCAATTTACTTTTTCAAGTGGGCCAGATGTACTCCTATAGCCCTTAAAAGGGTCAGGACCATCTCCTTATTTCCCCACTCTCTATACTTATTGCTTGGGTATAGCTTTAAAGTAGCCCATGAACCCTTTTCACTCTTGCAACACATTTACCCACAATTAACAATCAAGCTGTCTTCCCTTCATTCAGGCGTCCTTTCTCCCGGGCCTCATTTTCCCTGCCTCTCTCTTGATCCACCATTGTGCGGAGAGCTGTTTGCGGCATCTCAATCTGCCCCCCTCACCAGCAGCACAAGGACTGGGGGGGGAAAAAGCGCCCGGCATTCAGATGCTGAATAGCAAATTGCTCTTGAGTGTCCTTGCCTCCCCTGGCTCTCCCCCTTCCCCGGGAGGACAAGGGGGGCGCTGAAAGCAACCATTTTTTGTTCAGTGCTCTTGAAAACAAGCGTTTCACACCTGAAGCCTTTCACAGCAGCCAGAAGCACCCCTTCAAACCACTTAATTGCCAATTGCTTCAGATCTCCTTGTAAAAGTCCATTATGTCAGCCAGCTCCATGGCGGAGACAAAGTATGCGAAATGAAAGAGTCTTCCTTCTTCCGGGGCCAATGCGGCATTAAATATCCCCAGATCACTGGTTTTCTTGTTGTGAACAGGATGTGATTGGCTCTCCAGTTGGAGGTATGCGCGGAAACCTTCTAGTAGTTTTGAAAATGAGAGATGCAATTTTCCCGTGTTCTCTGTCAAAATTATATACAAAGACGTATCAGATAGATCCAAGAAAGGGATCTTTGCACACTTCACTTGCTGGCTTGGGAGTTGGTATGGGGGAAGGGACAGGAAGAGCACTACCTAGAATAAGGCCCCCATCCAAACTGAGTCACCTTCTGTTTTGTTTTGTTTTCCATTAGGTTGAAAATAAAGAATTAAAGTGTGTGCAAATCCTCAAAGTTAAGAGGCTTTATCCTTGAAGCCCAGGGAAACTCACAATAAGATAGTCCACAAGAATAGATTGTTGGCCCTGAATACAATGAGATTGGATGTTTATTCACTGAAGAACTGTTTCAAAGTTGCAGCTGTGGGAATTAATTTTAAAATGTTTGTTTCAGAGGGACCCCTCCTAAGCACCCTCTGCTTCCCTGAGCTACAATTAGAGGGAACACAAAGGATTAGTTGAAGAATTGCACCTGGGAAGCACCGGAGTTCTGAAGATGTTCCTACAGTGCATGTTTCTCTAGGCAACACTTCTTAATTTCTCGGGTAGCATGGCTGTCTGGGTGACAGGTATGTTAATAAATCATAATCCAATCAGAGATCCAGCCTGCTGGAGGTATGGGGTTGATTTTTTAGGCTATATTGCCTCAAATTTTTCTCTTTCCAGTTAAAACTCTAAGCTATTAGATTCTACTGTTATTCTCCAAAGACTCTGAAGACCTGGAACCTGAAAACAGAAGAGTTTGACATACATGCATGTCGTCTTAGTCACTGTTTCAACCTTTTGGGAAAAGTATTGATACCCGCAGTTTAAAAGAGGAGACATTGATCTTGGCTTATCAGTCAATGGGCAGCTGACCCCCAGACAGGAAGGAGCGGTGGAAGTGTCCTGGACAGGAACCTTATCACGTCGTGCTGACCAATGAGCAGAGAGGAAAAGAGAGAAGACAAGAGTCCTGCAAGGAGACACACTGTTTAGGCTCATGCCCAGGCCCCGCCTCCTACAAGTGCATTCAGCTCTAGATTCGTCCACGGAGGCTTACAGTCGTACAGTAGCCAAGGATTCATTCACATCCCAACAACACATGAGACTCTTAGAGGGTATTCTAGATCCAAACAGTGTTACAGTTTTTAGGTAGGCCTGTGTTCCCCTCCTTCAAAAGTATTGTAATTTCCTCTGAAATGTTTCTACTGGTATGACTTGTTGAATTAAGCACTCTATTTCCTGTCTTATAAGAGAAGAGATAAAATGAGAGTGTCTTTTATCTGATGACACACATCAAAGTTGACTTCTGTTTTTGAGTTGGTCTACCTCTTTGACTGCAGCAATGCAAAGTTGTGTTCCTCATCTAGGTAAAGCTGCTTTGCTGCTGAATAAACCTTCATTAGACACATTTCTTTATTGGTATTGCTTTGTTTGGGGCGCTGTAACTTGCTGATTGTCACACCATTGCTTTTGCCATTTCTGAAGCTAAATCACCAGGACCTCTTCTCTTCTTGTCATGACAAACCTTTAACAATGCCACACACACAGCCTGTAGTGGACAGTAACTATGGCGTACGTAAAACTTCAATGGCTTCAGCCTAGAGCAATGAAAGATGCATCACTAAGTGGAGTGTGCGCTTTTTGTGATTTGTCCATATCTAAAGAGCTTTAAATAGAGAGGCTTGTATTTCAAGATAAAACACCCCACCCTGGTCTTTTATCAAGACCTATACATGGGATCGCTTCTCCAGTAAGTCTTTGACTGACGGAAAGTAAAAACTATTTTCACCAGAGGTATTTACTTCCTTCTTCTTCTGCTTTTCCCCTTGGCTTCTTCCTATATGTTTACTCTGCTTCTTCTCTTTCTTATCGATTTGTTCTCTTCCTGTCACTTAGCAGGTTATTCTGAGGAAAAGTTTCTAACAGATGAATCAGTTCATTCTGTGAGCTGTCCAGTAGGGCAGCTTTCACTGCAGGGTGTCTAACGCATTCTCATTAAACCTTGAGACACTTTCAATCACCATATAAATTTTCTAGCCACTGAAGCACCCAATGAGAGGAAAACATCCTGCACCTTCCCCTCTACTCTTAGGTCCGTGAAATAGGAGAGTACAGATAATGAATACTGAGTAGAAAGACAGTGTTTTGTAAATGTCCCGTCTCTGCATGGAACATCTCAGGACAATCCCTCAAAGAGTTGCTGGTAGGTCCTTTCCTGCTCACTTCTTACCTGTTTTATATATACAGTATGATAGGAATACAGCCAGATCTGTAAGTTTACATGTCACCTACAACTGTATTCACTGAGAATCGAGTACTTGCAACACAGACCATATGTTCTGAGAATCCTGAAATATACACTATTTGGCCTTTTAATGGGAAATGTTTGTTAACCCTTAGAGTGGAGAAAGGGAATGGCAAAGACCTCTTATAGCTTTTATGCAGGAACACATGAAGCATATGAAGTGAACTGAATCAGATATAATATAAGGAGTCTGGTCCTTATATGCTTAGACTAGAAAAACACCGACATATACCACATAGCACGTATATATTAACAATTGTCATAGTGAAACATTAATTAAGAACTCTTCATACATCTGATTTTCTCTGGTAGATGATGAACTAAGAAGACATGAGCAATGTCCTATTAGTAACCTGACTGTGGCCACATCTGTCCAACAGTTGCCGCTAATTATATGTTTGTCAAATGGATATCCTTTGAGTGAAAGTTCTTTGTGAAGAAAAATCATTTCATAAACCTCCAAGTCATTAGGCTCAGCTCTTTGCAAATGGAGCTGAGGACATAGTGAGACAATGAACTGAAGTTGTTTTTTGATGTGTGTTCATTATATTACTCAACTTCTGGACAGTAGAGAGGGATTCTGATTTCTTAGTGCACAAACATGCTTTTCAAATACATTTTCTTCATCTTTTTGTCTTTTTTTTTAGTCCACTTACTCCAACTTTCTGGCAGTTTTGAAAAGGAGTTAATTTTTCTTAACAATACATTTTGTATAATTGCTTTAGCAACCGAAATGTCTTTTATTATTTCAGAAACAATCCATTTCCCATGGTGGAACCTGGCTTTTTCTTAGTCAACATATTCAATATTGCAGCTGCTTTATTTTTTTCCACTTTCCTTTGGCACAAATATGCCAACCTTCTTTGCCATTTACCTGGCAACATTTGTTGACACAAACAGTGGCAGATTTAATCAAAGACTTGCCAATATCTTTCTGGTGCCAGCTTTGTAATCTTGCATTGCTCGTGGACTACTTTAGTCATTTTTAAAGGGGGAGAATGAAAGAGTGTTCTTTCTTCTTGAAAGAAGGCAACTGAATTAACTCCCACTTGCTGAATGGGGTTCACACCACTGGGAAATTTCAAACCAAGGGAGTTTAAATCTGCCTCTTTCTGTAGTCAAGGAAAATTGCTCAAATATGTCTAGATTACATACTCTCAGGTGTTAGTCTGATGATTACTTGCAGTTGGAGCTATTGGAAAAATATGAGAATATTTTCTCATATATACTTGGAATTCTGTTCTTTACATATGTTACCCAATTTAATATACATCTATGTGTGTTGTTTAATTTTTGTTTATGTTTATCTAATAAAAAGCTGGTTTTGCCCCAAAGTTTGCAGATGCATAAACTGGGGCCCACAGAGTCCAATCTTGTTGATGGAGCCAGAGGAAGGGCCATTGTTTTCCCAGACTTCGGGCTGTTCATCTCCTGCCACTAGAAATCCCAAGAATTGGTCACCAGTGGCAAATCGTGTGTGAGGGCAATTTGCTGTCTCCTCATAGACAACCCTTGAACTGAGACAGGCCAAATGTGGCAAGTCCACATATCACCAAAGGAGGAAGCCAGAGGAGTTCCCAAGCGACCGTAACATCGATCTGCCTAAGGTTAAAAGAGAAAAAGTCTCTGGGGTGGGATGAGTGGCAAGATCAGATCCAGAGTACAATCTATAAGAAAGGATTGATTATATGCTCTATTCACTTCTCATTGAGCAAACGCGACATTGATATTGAGCTTCATGTGTGTTTACTGCTTGTGCTTTAAATATAGATGATACACAAGGGTCTATTCTTAATTTTCTGATAGTAACAATAACAATATTAGCAATAACAATATGACTAGTATCCATCAACCATGCACTGTTTGATATCTTACATGGATTGCTTTAGTTTTTAATCAAAACTCCATGAGTGGATAACATTATTATATTTCCTTCTGGACAGACAAACTGAGGGTGAGGAAGATTTAAAGAATGCTTATAATTATACAGAAAGTAAACATCAGAATAGACATAAAACCTTCTCGATCAGATACTGCATCTGTCTGTGGTCTTTATTACTCTCCTCTGTGGTTTGTACTAGACCCGTGCCTGAAGCCATCCACAGCCAGGGCTTCGGTTATTCCTGAGATAAATGACAGTGTCCCAAGCGTGTGAAGACCTAGGAATGAGCCACTTAGGGCAAATTTAGCCCCATCTTTGTAGAATTTCCCATTCATGTGCAGATCAGAATTCATCATCTTATCCTCGGACCAACTTTTCCTTCTTTATTTTGTTTTACGATAAACGCCAACCTCCAGTTAACTTTCTGAGTGTGATCGACAGAAAAGACTCCAGTCTCTCCTTCCCTACTCTTGCTGACGGTACTTTGGAATGCTTCTTTGTTTTCTTTCAATCTTTCTCCAGTTTTTATTATGGCCTCGTCCCTGGGTCACTCCCTGCCATCACCTTCCTAGGCCTCCCGCCTCCTGCCTCTAGACGGTGGGTCTGGGAATCCTCTGTATGTACTGGAACTGCAGTGATTTGTCTCATGAAATTCTGAGTATGTTCTTGGATGCTGAAGTTATGCAATGGCTCTCCTTGGCCAAGATCTAATACCCAAACACAAAAATTTGTCTTTTCTTTTTGGATCTTTCATGGATCCCTTTCATTAGGAAAACTGCCTGCCTATCTCTCTCCTGTTCTGGACAGCAAGCAAACAAACTCAATAGTGTGTATTCACAGCACTGGGAATGCTGCCTGCCACACACACGTGATGCTCAATAAATGATGGTTGAATAAATGAGCATGTTATCCGTCAAAAAATTCCAACAAAAATTAGTCATAGCTCCATGTTTAAGGTCTACAATGCAAAAAAATATATTGAGCTAATTCTAGTGTTAGAGACCGAATAGAGTAATTTTTGTAACTTACTGTTTGCCAAAATATTTGCAAGTTAGCAATTAAGCTATTAATACAAATATTCATACCATGGTTCATACTCCACTGAGATGCTCTTCTCAAATGTTAAACAGAGCCAGTTTCAAGGATTATGTCAGATTATTAGGGGATTTATCCTTTATTATTGAAACAAAACCCAAGCATTGCTTGTTTATTTTTATTATTGTTGCTATTTGTTGAAACAGCTCACCAGCACCTCTGTTCTGCAGATGCAAAGGTAGGGCTGATGGTCTGGAGGCAGGATTTGAAAGTAGACAAGGACAGAAAGTAGTTCTGGACAACTCACTTTAACTGATTTAAAGAGAGCACTGGCTTTCTCTTTGCACAGACTCTCTCAGAAGCTGTTCTTAATAGAGCCCACAAATCTAATAGTAAAATAAATGACTGATGAGAAGCATCTGCCTTGGGGGCTAGAGAAGAGTTCATAGGATGTTATCCTTTCCATACTGTACCCTTGTAAGGATTTTCTCTACTAATCCTTATCCCAGGAAAAACCCACTCCTCCTCCAGGTTCATCATCATCATCACTTCATACATATTTCTTCTGTCCTGAGCAGAACCTGCTACTCTGTCTTGAGGTTCATTGAATACAACCCAGTTAACCTCCACCCCATCCTTGCCCTAGTGCCTGAAATACTTGGCCCTTTTGGAGTAAGTATAGGTTTTTCAAATGGGAACTGCACTCTTCAGGTTCGAACATCTAAATCAAGGATATGAATGTAACGTGTTTAATAAATTTTGCATTGTCTATGTCGAAGAGGAAATTTTGAATGAAGGAAACTCAACTCACATACTAGTCCAATAATAGGTCCAAACCCATCCATGATCTTCCACTTTCAATAAGACTAACCAACATAAAGCCATCTAGTATGGGACAGAAAGTACTAGAACGTCCCTGATGAATGTGCAATTCAAATAGCAGGCTGAGAGGTAGGATGCATCTTTTCTTTTCTTTTTTTGCTTTTTGGAGACAGGGTCTCGCTTTGTAGTTCAGGCTGGCCCTGAGCTCACTATGGTGCCCAGGCAAGCCGCCGCAAACTCAGCAATCCTCCTGTCTCTGCCTCCCGAGTGCTGGGATTACAGGCGTAAACCACCACGCCCAGCATTATATGTGGTTACCGGGGATTGAACTCAGGTCCTTGCGCTTGCAAGGCAGGCGCCGGAACCACTGAGCTAACCCTCTGGCCCAGGATGCATCTTTTCTAACTGAAACGGAGGATTCGAATTGCGTGAACAAAGAAGAACAAGAAACTATTAACAAAGAGAGAAAAGTTCTGCATGAAGGAGCTGAGCGCTGGGCTCTACAGAAAAAACCCTACAGAAAGAAAGCAGTGTTTCTTTCTGGTAGTGCATATTCAACACCCCCACGATCTTGGTAAAAAAAAAAAAAAAGTCTAATTTTACTGTGCATGTGGTGTTTATGGAAAAAGTTGGATGTGTGGGTGTGCGCTTAACTACTCAGGAGGGATCTGAAGTATGATTCAGATTTCAGAATGCTTTCCTCCTTCAGAGGCTCAAGAAACCAAAACAGTCAACTGGATGAATCTACTTAGAAGCCAGGAAAAGCAACAAGGCATTTTCATATCACAAAAATAGGGTGAATTTTTGCACTTTTTCTCATGAATTATTTAAGAAATGCTCGCTGTACCCTGAGCAGATGATCCAGCGCCTTTTCTAAATTGGCAGGTACCTTACAAGGGGAAATGAAGCAAATCTGATTAAAAACAAAAGAAAATCAGTTGATAAGTTTTCAATCTGACTGTTTTCAAAGGCAAGGACAACAGCACCGTCAGGTGTGGTACAGTTACTAAGTTGTACCATCCAAATCGTGTAGTGCATCTAATCACACCATAAAATTTAGATTTAAAGTTAATGTTGATGGAGACTTTAATCTTGATTCAACATAAGTAGATGAAATACAAATTGTTCCTAGCCATTTTATAAATATTTACTCTTTACAAAGTAATAGTCTTGAATTATGGAAAACGCGAGACACCTGTTTGCTAGTAGATCAGGATCCAAGATAACTTTGGGAGCAAATCCCTTGAAGGTTCTTCTCGCACTGTGTCATCTTGGTGCTCACACGGGAGAGCTGACAGGACAAAAGGAAGAAGACAGAAACGAGGCCCCTACAGTTGGGGCTCACAGTTTTGGTTTTGCATATTGACATATTGCGTATTTCTTTCAGTACCCTCCCATTTGTAGTAGTCCGCCCGGGGTGGGCATAGGCTCACAGATGCTGAGACAGCGGAAAAGGGAATCATTTGCTAGGGTCCGTGTTCACTTACCCTTTTCCCAGGCCAGAGTTTGGGTCATTATCTTGGCTCATGGTAGGTGGTATCTTACGGCCTAACTGTTCCTTTGAGAAAACATTGGGGGCCTCAGTACAGCCAATGGTCTGAATTTTGGGATTAATTGATGTCAATTTTTATTATGTCTTGTTTTTCATGTAAACACTGTTGGTCTTAGTGCTAAAGGAGCATTTTAGCTTTGTTGCTTTGCATATTGGGAATAACTGTATTAGGTTTGTGATTCCTCTTTATTTTGTATGGCAATGATTATTCTTATCACAAAAGCAATATTGGAATGCTATAGTTGTAGCAACTTCCCCCAGTTTTTTTTTGTTTTTTTTTTTTTTTTTTTGAGACAGGGTCTCGCTTTGTAGTTCAGGCTGGCCCTAAGCTCACTATGTAGCCCAGGCAAGCCTGGAGCTCAGCAATCCTCCTGCCTCTGCCTCCTGAGTGCTGGGATGACAGGCATGAGCCACCACACCCAGCACTGTGGTATGTGGTATTGATTGTTGGAGGGCGTGAGTCTCCACACCCAGCATTGTATGTGGTTACCAGGGATCGAACTCAGGACCTTGCACTTGCGAGGCAGGCACCAGAACCACTGAGCTAACCCTCCAGCCCCTTCCCCCAGTTTTTGATTATTACCACTATGAAATTTGAGATCTGAAATCCAACAACTTCCCCTCAACTTCATCTTTCCTTGCTTCTCATTTTTCTCACCTATATTTGACCTGCTTTTTTTTACCTTGACTAAGAGTTAAACATTTGATATAAAACCACAGTTCCTTGATTTGTATAACTGAGAGCTCATGGATTATACATTGAACTATATATTTACATGTTATGACATATTTTGGTTATATGTAGAGCAAAAAGACAGGAAGCATAGAAAACAAACAAGTGAAGCTGATCTTACGAGCTCAATTCATAGCACTTTTGTGCTATTGTGGATGTGCTACTTTCTGAGTTTACGGTACAGAGATTCTTCTGTACAGACCTAAAATTTCCCCGTCCAAATAATAACATGTTTAGAAGGGTGTTGATAGTGGTGGGGATCAACTTGTCTAAAGAAATTTCCTAAAGAAAGAGTTTTAATAATTATTAGTCCAAATCAAAGGGAACTACTTGTTTCTAATCAGGTGGCTGATTCCCCATGACATCTCCTTGGCTCTGCTCTTTAATGGGCAGTTCCTGTGACAATGACCCACTTTGTACACTGTGCCCTACAAAGATGTCTCTCTCATACCTCATCCTACATCTCCTCTCGTGCCTTGATTTCCACACCTACTCCCTTTTGATCTGACTTGCCCTTTGGACTAGCCTACCCCGTGGTGGCACATAGTAAAGTATAATGGTTCTGTGAATGAAAGATGTAAAATGGAAAATCTGGAAGAAAACACCCAGGTAAATAAGAACTGTTAAACTAGCTGAAGATAGCTACAAAAGCAAACACAGGACCCCAAATGCAAATTTGAGCAACAGTATAAGAAAAACCTATGCATTGGGTGATTCCAGGACAGCAGACTATAAGGGTGATAGTAAAAATATCTCAACAACCACTATGACCAACAGCAGGGAGTCGTCCAAAAATGAATGGAGGGTTCGATAGCAGAGTGGTAGTTGAGTAAGAGGGCCCGTGTGACTTAAGGTGTGTTTCTGTCCTAGGTGATAGCAACAGGTGCAGGTCTGATATGGAATGTTATAAATTCAACTGGGGCGACAGAGGTGGGCTTTGGAAGTTGCTCCATCCTGCCGCTGAAGGGCATCAGGGTGTGAGCTAAGAGAGATCTTTGAATCTCGATCTTCTTTATTCGGGTGGCTTCAGATGAGTCACTTAAATTCCTCAGCCTTATTTTCCTGTTTTAAAGATGCGACTTGACAGTATTGGTAAACATCTAAAAATACTGCAAAATTTAAGTAAGTTAAGCCATTTAGAATAGCTGGTGCCAATGTCTGGACATAGTAAAGATGAGTGAATTTTAACTTTTGTGCCTTAAAACACTGAAAATTCTGCAAGAACAGAGTAGCAGGCCCAAGAAGGTAGGTGCGTCTCGAGCTTGTGTGAAACTTCAATCACGGGAATGTTGCTCTCCTTCTTGCTCTAGTTATTCAAAATATTCATTGACTGTTGCAAAACACTGGATCCCTTCACTGAGATAAATAAGCCTGCCTGTGAGGCACTATCTCCTGGGGTCCTAATCTAACTCTTGAGAAAAGTAAACACTGTATATAAAATAGTCAACTTTGAAAGAAAAGCTTCACATGGTAGATTACAGAGTAGAAGAAGGAATACAGCTGAAAATCCGGAGAGCTCGCCTTGTCCCTGATATTCTGTTCACTTTCTGGCTATGAATAGATCTTCCAAACTTTCTGGCTTCCTGTTTCCTCACCTAGAAAAGAAGAAGTTTGGTTTCCAAGACCTGGAGTTTTCTATTGATCCAGTAATGGGTTGTTGCCATTTAGACTTTTCTTGTGCTGTTAGTGACTCTTGAAGGATTCGGGGAATGATTTTTAAAGAGAAAGTACACTTAGGTCTACCCTTGGAGGATGTGTGAGATCTTTCAAGGATTAAGGTGCAGAAGGAAGGCAAATTGATTGGAGGAGATGAAGGAGCAAAGATGGGTGATAACAGATGAGAGTATAGTTAGAGAAATGGCAAAAATCAGAAGAGGGATATACTCAAACAGTTCAGTTTCAGATTGATCTGAATTTTATGAGGAATATCTCTCGTAAAAAGCACCGGGCTGGGATTCCTCATAAATAACAGGATTTAATTGCTAGTGTTGTGATCAACACCATTACCCTTCTTCTGTAGATGGGGCACCAAAGATGCACAAAAGAAAGAAGTGAACTGTTTAGCAAAATATACAGCTAGCTTGTACGTCAGTTGTCAATTTTAAGAGTGCAGAAATTAGAGTCCAAAGAGATTGAGCGAGTTGGCCAAGATATCCACATATGGAGCGGGGATCAAATTTCAATTTCTTGAATTCCAGTCTGGTCCTGTTTCTACTACATGATCTTCCTTGTAGAAAAACTAAATGAAAAACCTGGCAAGACAGGTAGCTCCCAGATGACAGACAGCCCCAAACATCAGCCTAGGATTCTGAGCGTACTCAGTGACCCGCCGAATTCTCTAGAATGGCCGCGTGGTAAAGCAGGCTTGACTTGAGAGGAAGGCTTAAAGAACAGAATGATAAAATCAGTTCAGAAAGGGACAAAAAGGAAAAGTATGTGCAAAAGGACCTGATTAGATACTGATAGCACCAAAGAGAGGACTGAATTAATGCCTGGTTTACTATGGGCTGTGTTTGGACATCTTCCTAGTCCTGTATGAAGAAATGGACATGTACAGTGAGAAGGTGAAATTGTATAGTTTCCTGATCAAATCCATATTGGTGTAGCACAGTGCGTCCAATGTGGACTGGCTTCAAACAGTGGCCTTATTTCTACCCTGAAGCAGAGACACAGTGTAGACTCAGAAACCCTCTGCCACTAAGATTGCAGGAGTGCGCTAAGTTTTAAGTGTGGTGAAAATTCAGATTTGGAAACAATTAACTTTTGTGATGGCTTTGGTAGATTTCTTTGGAGGATGAACTTTTTGCTTTTTTTTTTGTGATCTTAAGAGCTTTTCTGTTTTAATGTTCTCTTTTTTTACAAGTGCTTATCGGTCAATAGTCTGATAATACAGTTGCCCTATAAAAACAGTGATTTATTTTTTCCTCCTGTAGTAGAACGTCACAAATTTGAATTTAAATTTGAAACTGTGAGGTCGAATGGAGAGGGTATCACACCTCAGGATATCTCACATAGCTAATTTAACACATTTTGAATCTTAAAAATGACAAATAAAACAGTAAAATTAAATAGTAAAAATTACTGTAAAATAAAACAGTAAAAATTAAGTTATACTTAATTTTTAAAGAGTCTATTAACTATAAAATTAAACTATGAAGTGGCTAAACATTTCTATTAACTTCAAATAGTGTCAATACAAACACAATGACAGGAAAATGCTGATAAAATCAAAGCAATCAGTATAGATTTTAGCTCAATGTGAAAGATATTTGTTTAAATGTCCATGTTATTAAAAAAGATTATCTTTTAAATATATTAAAATGATTGTTTCTTCCTTACCTAATGGGACTTTTGATTATAAGTCATTCATACAAGATACAATTAAAAGGTAAGAAGGTAACCTGAGGCTGATATAACATGCAAAGAAAAGAATATAAGTCTACCCAATCTAACCTACTGCTCTTTTCAGATAGTCTGAGCTGAACCATCCTGCACAGGACACCGACCTACTCCTGGGAAGTCCCCAAAGCCCAGAATACACGGAAAAGTGCTGTAAAATGGAAAACTGTCCTCAGTAATAACTACACCATGAGTCCACATACAAAGTTTTGTCTTTATGCTAACACAGATCATGTTAAACTGACCTGCTATTGTAGCTATTTTAAGGTTAAAAATCATTAGGTGGGCTTGCCAGTGGGAGTTTGTGGTGTCTGCCCTTATTTCTTGTTTCCTTTCTTTTGGAATTCCACATTTTGCTGCCTGCGAGATCTTTCACATAAAAAAATTAAGATCCTGCCATCCAGAGAGACTTAACCACGGAACAAGTTGAAATATCTGTGTGATAGTATTGCTTCCCTCATTCTGTGACTGCAAAGCTGAGTGCTAATCTTGGAGCGGGGCTGTCCAGGCCACGGCCCCAGTGCAGCCTGAACCTTCAGCTTTCCATGTGCGTGACAGTCTGGGAGCCTGCCTTTGTGCCTGGAGTTTTATTTGGTTATAATCTGATATAAAACTTTAAATTTCAGTAATATATTTTAGCCAGAGTTCAGTGTGATCATCTGAACACTGAAGTGAATGTTTATCTTCTGACTTACCTCGTATAGAATATATTTTACCTTTAGGAAGGGCGCAGAGAATCTTTTCAGGCTTTGCACAATCCATCTTTTATTTTATTTTTTTTTTCTTAAAGGGAAAAAGCAAGTGAAACCACTGAGCCCTAAGCCATTTTTAAAATTAGAGTAAGAAACACACGCTTTAGAAGTAATTGTAATCTGATGAATGCGGAGAAAGACCCGCAGACTAAGGAACCCACAAAAGCTTAGCATCATCTTTGCATGTGTCTTTTTGCCTGGAGTCCTGGTCAGGGTGTGGGGGTCTCTCGCTCCCTCTCTCTTTCTCGTTCCCATTTTTCTATTCTTTAAAATTGCCAAAGACTGGCTGGTGCTACTGGGTATTGCTCAACCCTTCCAGTGAGGCAGTGACTCCCGAGGGTGGAGGGCCACTTCCTAAAGTTCTGTGGGAGAAAATTTAATCAGCAAAGTAATCATTTCTGCTGTAATGGAAACAAACAAAAAAAAAAAGAGGACAGAGTGAATGACAAAACAGCTGTGGACCACCAAAAAAGTCAACTGGAATTGGAAAGAGGTAGATCTAAAAGAAAAAAAAAAAAGAAATACTTCGAAGGAAGGCGTAGCTTTAAAGGGAAAATGAATCAGAAAAGGGTTCTGAAGTGCTAGAATGCACTGCCTAATAACTTTAAATAGTCCATTGAGTCTTCCGGAATTTTTTTTGTTCTTCTTCAAGAATAATCTGCTTACATCGTTAAGACCTTAGCTAAGCTCAGTAACACAAATTACCAGATGTTGGTATTCCCTAGTTTTTCCATCAAAAGACCAACCACCAAGCTTGTTGAAAGAGAAAGGTCATTGTCCCTCCCTGGCTATAAAACTATTTTTGCAACTCCTAACAAATGAACTGAGAATACCTTTCAGCTGTGGAAGGAACCTGTCTCTCGCTCCTTCGAAGTCTCTGTGTTTGGCTTTGTTATTTTCTAATAATGCACTCATGTGTAAGCTAATAATGTGAACAGAGGGAAAATGAAGAGACTTTAAAAAAAAAAGGAAAAAAGCAGAATGAATTAGGGCAATTGAGGTCGCTCTGTTTCATTTTTGCTGGAAGGATTTTAGCCCGAGTTTTTACCTTATCGCTTATTACACAATTTACGATAAAATGAGATGTGATTCCATTCTTATTGTTGTGCTATAGTCTATTGAACATGCATATATAGAATTCATTTCAGATTTAAACACTATCTTAATTATAGACTGAATAAAATGGACAACCTATCGGGTTTTCTAAATTGCATTCTAACAAATAGTTTCATTTTTTTATCACATTTGTACTGATGACATACTGGGCATAATAACGTTCAGGGAATATTCCCTTTTTATGGAGTATCTTAATTGTGCCAAAGTATTCCCCCATGTAACAACTAACAGTTTGTTTCAGACTTACAAGTTTGAGAACTTGAACAATCTGTTATACCTCCCAGCATTTCCCTGGCTGATTTGCTAAAAATAACATTATAAGGAAACTGCACGTTTTAAAATCACCTACAACTGATCTGTATTTTTTATAATGAAAATTTCATGAATGTATTACATATGATTTCCTAGTTTTAAAATAATGTATTTGTTTATGTTTAGAATCATATACAGGTACTTCTCAAAGAAAAGCCTTGTTTATAACTTAAAATGCTGAAATACTTAGAATTGTGAGCAAAAATGAAACAAGTGCTTAAAAATATAAAATGTAAATTAACAAGAAACATGTACAAGAACCTAAAGCTGCTTAGTCTTAAGTTTATATTTATGCTGTAAAAAATAGGTATATGATGGAGTATTTTTATAGTAATCCTATATGCGCTGTATTTTTTACAATCTTTCAAATAACTGAGTTAATAACAGGTCCTGATAATAAGAACTTATTGATATATTCTATAAAAACATTTATTTTGTTAGTATGATATTTTAAAATATAAAACGAATATTAAGGGAACTTTTCACTAAAAATGGTAGAAAGTTTTATAACTATAGGCAGATTTTAATGTTTGCTAAAGACTAACTTAAAATCACTTCAGTGTAATTTTACATGACAAATGAATATTTCACTGATGAGGGAAGCAAAGCAATTTGCACTTTCATGTTAATTGTAGGTTTATCAAACTACCTGATTTTCTTAATCCTTATTGATATGCTCTTGTGTATCTCTCATAGAAAATTTGTAGTTTTTTTTTTTTCTAAGTTTGCCCAGGCATCAAAAATATAAACCTGGCCAAGTTTCTGTTTAGCAAAGAACAGAGTCTAGTGTTTGGTGAAGCTTGTAACTAAATCAGTAAAGAAAGCAGTTTTTCTGTGGGGTCTTGAGAGCCACAGCTGTCCCAGACTGTTGTCTTGCAGATACTTTTTTGAACAGCACAAATGAAACTCCATTCATTCCTCCCTCTCTCTTTCTCTCTCTCTCTCCTCTCTCTCTCTCTCTCTCTCTCTCTCTCTCTCTCTCTCTCTCTGTCTCTCTCTGTCTCTCTGTCTCTCTCTCTCTCTGTCTCTCCCACTTGAAGCAGGGAGTTGTCCAGAACACACACACACACACACACACACACACACACACACACAATTTTTAGTCATTTTTTTCAATTTAAATGATTTGCTATCACAGTTACTCCATCTTTTATCTCTCAAATAGTTTCAACCCTGTTAATGTGTGCATGTACTTTTTTCTTATCAGCCTCTCAGCAGCATTTGTGATTCATAGCAGCCATCAAAGTGATAATAAACTCATTCACAATACTAACAAACACGGGGCTCCCAGTTATTTACGAGGCAAATTCACCGCTAGGCTTGGGCTGAGGAACAGGAGAGAACCAAGATGGTGTTGATTGATAAATTGACAGGTTAATTTACAAGTGGATAATAGGAGTGAGACCCAGGGGGAAAGAAGGGAGAGCGGAATTCTAGCTTGGTTGCACTGCCATCTGTCTTATGCCCAGAAATCTGCAGGACAAGGGACTGGGGAGATCAGATATGTGCACATTCTTCATAACTTAAAGACAAAGACTCCCTTGACTGCTGTCTGATGGGTGTGTCGCTTCGGCTCCTCACACAACTGACCTTCAATATGCCACAAACAGTGCCACGTATCAGTGTTTTCTGGAAGGACCACTGAGAGCGTGCTTTAGAGTGAGCTGGTCTGTCCGTTTCAGAAGATAAATAATGAACAAAATTCTTTTTAAGCCTGTATTACACACAAAAAAATCAATTGTCACTGGAGTTGCGGGAGTCGAGAAGCTCTCTTTCAGGTTTCTGACATCTCCAGCATGTCTTTGTGCTAGGGTATGTGTTCACTCTGTGAGCCCCAGAACCGCGTCTTGTCCTTTCTGATCGCTTGCATTTAGATGAGGGTTGCTCTAGCTGTTTACAAGGTACCCTAAAACAAAGTGTGTGGGTCCCACGTCGAATATTTTTATCACTTTCTGCCTTAGAGTTCATACTTCGTAAATGGGAACATATTTCAGAATTTTTTTTTTTTTTTAGTTTACAAAGTGCTTTTAAAAATGGAATAGAAGTGCAATTGTTTATTTTTTTCTTTTCCAACAAAACATGATGTTACAGGTCAGACCTTTATATTACTAGCTTTGTAAAGAAAAGTTTACTGAATGAGCTTCGTAACATACATACCAGCTTTATTAAAACAATTTAAACAGTCCTTTTTCAAACTGTGATTGATCTGGAGTAACAGAAGAACTTCAAGGCAAGTTGTGAGGACAGTGGCTCTATATGGGACACTGTTAAGACAGTGAAATTGTAACTACTGTTATTTGGAAAGAGCGCAGTCTTGGGTCTTTTAAATTAGTAGGGAAAGACTTGGTTGGAGCAGTTGGGTCTGCTGAGTGTCTCCCAGTGTGCTTTGAGTGTGCTTTGGATCTTATTTCTCAGTACCCAGAATCCCAGGAGCTGAACTTCCTGAGTCTCCAGCTGACCCTTCTCTCTCCTACTGGCCGCCGCCTTGTAGACGCGTGCCCTTCCCCATTTGAAAGTTCACTTACTAACCTAGCTAGCGTTCAGACTTGATAGTTAGCACATTTTCAAAAGGAATTGCAAAGGCACGGAAAAAAAAAAAAGAGTGTCTCTGCTCAGTGTCTGGAATTCTCAACAAAATGCCATCACTAATATTATTTTAAAAACAGATTGCCTCCTATTAATTAAGGTATTAAATGCTTAAAGCCTATGCCTTTCTTTGAATAACATAATAAAGCCCATGGAAAATTTCTGGTCAAAAATGAATGCCAGAAAAATACAAATAAATAACTTCGCATACATGGAATTTTATGGTGTCATGAGGTTAAATATGTCCCCTTAAAGGGTAAATTTCCTTTGAAAAGAAAATACGTTTATGTGTGAATGAGATTCTGAATAGCTTTTACTGCTTTGTTTAAACATAGACAATCATCTTTGTAATTTTTTTGGCAAGTTGTATATTTTTCAAAAAGGACACATAAAAGATCACAATATGTTTAAGACTGCTAAATTTTTTGATGTGGTGACTGTTTTATTAAAAGAATGCCTTTTATTCCATAAAAATGATTAAGTAGTTTTTGAACTTGTTAATCTGTCGAAAAAAAACCTTCTTTTTCCAGCGCGTGAAGAAGCAGAGCATTTTGTTTTCTGAGAAATATTTAAACTTTGAATTATATATTATCTCTCTATTAAAAGGCTTAGTGGCTAGCGAAAGACTATATAAAATAGAAAAATAATTTGTAGATAGTTGATAGCTATAGATTGTTCATACCATATTTCTACAGAGAGCCGAATAGAAGAAAATGTGTTAAAGTTCAGTTGAATATTAATTTCTCCTACCTATATGTTCCAGTGGTAAAACTATTAGTGTTAGCAGGTAACAATTTCTAATGTATCATACTTCCTTAACTACACACACACACACACACACACACACCACGCATATAGATGAGTTGACTCCCTAAAGATTTATTTTCAGTTAATACTGTTTAAAGCTCACGATTCTCCAGAGGTATAACAGTTACTCCAAACACGCAGATGTGGAAGGAAATAGGGACCAGTATGAGGACGAACAGCCGTGACCATTTCATGTGTTTCCAAGTTTGTATTCATTTTAATAAGGCACTCTTTCCCCTGATGCAACCTAAGAAGGAGCTTTTCTGCCTTTTTCCCTCTGCAGGCACTAAAAATAATTCTGAGAGCAACACAACACAAAAAAGACATCAGATCTAATTTCCCACCCAGTTTCCGAGTTAAGTCCCTGACAGGTATGTTTCCAAGCAAGACTAGTTGGACACATTGATTTTTGTTGGCACTTTCTTCTTATTTCATATGTCACATCAAGGCTTGGAAATTAGATGAGTGGGAGAAAGGCCCGCTGATCACTGGTCCTCGGGAGGGATTTCAAAGTCAGCTAGTTCCGCTTGATAAAAGTGGTCCTGCCCAAAGCCCCGCGCTACCTACAGAGAAGTTTAGGTAAACGCTACCACTTCACTCATATGACTAGGACTCTTGGTTGCCAAGAAGGCATCTATTTAACTGAAGTCTGGCAGATCTCAGAAGTAAAGGAATGAGGAATAGAAAGAAAAAACAAAACCATTTAAATCATCTCCTCCCCCCTCACTTCAAAGTCCTTTTAAACGAACATGGAACTCCTGTTCTGGTAAACAAATTTTATAGAGTAAGTGATGCAGGTAATGCTTTCTTCAATCATGGGCTTCTGGAATAACACGTTGACGTCCAATCTTTGCGCTTTGAAGAGTTTGTAATAATCGACAGAAATCAATGCTGGAGGCTGAAGAGGGCATCAATTATATTCCTTTTGTCTCAAAGATTCTATACACGTTGTTTCTATCTGTCCTCGAGAAATTCCTTTCATGCTCCTACAGTGTGCCACAGTGTGATCGGGAACATACATGTGGAATGTGGATGGATTCTAAATTATATTTGAAAGAAATACAAATGATTTTATCTTCTATGAGATATAAAATTGTACCTTAGTCTTTGAATTTTAGTAGGGAGATAGTTTTGGAGATTTATATTTAAAGAAAGAACTACAGGGGTCGGGATTTAGTTCAGTGGTTCTGGTGCCTGCCTTGCAAGTACAAGGTTCCAAGTTCAGCCCCCAATACCTAATAATAATAATCATAATAGTAATAATTTTAAAACTGCAGAACAGATATTAAAAAGTGTTTAAAAATAAGTGAAAAAATCTACAGTTTAGGCACTTGGTCTAGAAAAAGAAAAAATGAAAGAAATAGAGTTAAAATCTTAAATACTTATTAAGCATAGCAGGTAAGCAAAAAAGTGACTCTGATGACAATATTTAGAAAATAATGTGGTTCATTTGCATCAGCTGCGGCAAGCGGAAGTCCAGGATGAACTGGCTGAGCTGCAGGGGACGTCAGCAGGGACTCTCAGGGTGGCCGCCGGCTTTAGCTCTGCAGCAGCCTGAGAGCCGGCTTCCTGGGCAGACCCTACAGCTTTAATGGCCACGGTTTCCATTAGAAACCCCTGCTTAGGTGTTTGGGAAGGAGGCGAGGATCACGGATGTCCTACTGGTGTAACAGAGAGATTGGCTTTTCAGAGCATTTACAATTCCTTCCCTGCCTGTGGCCCATCTAGAGCCTTTAGGAAATTTTATTTGAGCCCACGGGGAGAGAGCACTTGCTAAGCTGTAATTTCCTATGATTTGAAATATGGCATCTGCAGGCCTCCTGTGTCGGATCACTCAGAAAAAACAACAACAACACGGTTTATCTTTTAAACTTGGCTGAATACCCAGTCATTTTTAACTTGCATTCCTCTTTCACAATATATTTTCTTTGCAAAAAGATGTCCAAGTAATTGTGTGGACAGTTTGGAAAGTGGTGTCATACAGTATGTTAATTATTTATCCGTATGATATTTTAAGCCTCACTGGAATGTTGCTCCCAGACATGCCATTTGAAATATCGAATTAAATGGTATTAAATGAATTAAAAGAGGAGAATGTTAATTTATGAATATAAATGAGCATTTAGGAAATCTAGGACTGAGGTCAAAATGCTAAGTCAGACATCAGATACAAAGTAAAGCAACACGAATATTTTGGAATTTTAGACAAGTTTATGTATTTTTAAGTTCTCTCCTGGGGATTTTCTGCCGCAGTTACCACAGCCCGGGCTCAGCTTTCCAGAAAGCAGAAACAGGACCCCGCGCGCTCAGGGGTGGTTGAGACCAAAGCAGCGGTGAGCACACAGCCCCCAGCATCGGAGCGCTCTGTGTCCCCCCAGCCAGCCAGGGGCCGTCTTCGTACGCAGTGACAGCATGCACTGAGAGTGGAGCAACTGGTCACAGAGCCTCAGTTTTTACATCGCAAAAGTGGAGACAACCGTACTGTTCCCTACTTTTGAACATTGACAACAAAGAATTTTAGCTGAGTGCTAAATAATGGGGAGAAAAGGAAACAAATGGTGATGGCGTTACATATGATAAATATGCATCATTTTACCTATCAGTAGAGAAAAGAAGGGGGGAACATAGGCTGACCATACCAATGACAGTGATAGAGCATGTCTTTTGTAAACTTCCGGAAAGCCCTTCAGAGAGAGAATGTTTGCAGTGGTGGTCACGTGACACCCTCTTCCTTTCCATTTCCCACATCCATTTGCTAGATTTGATTTCTATTCTCTAGTACCGTTCTTCAGCTCAACTCCTCGGTCCATGGTATGGTCAGGGCAGGAAATAGCTCGTGTTTCTTAAACCCATATCTCTTGACACAGTATTACCTCTAGTGCATCACATTTTACCATTTATTGCTGCTAAGAAACTCAAAACTATGTCATGTGTCCATTAGCTGCATTTTTCCCTCAGATAGTTCTGAATAAATTATGATGTTTTGGAGATATTTTAACATCTATGTCAGTAGGTTTTGTATATACGTCCAATCCTCTTTGGAAGAAATGAGATGATTAAAGAAATATTTAAATGGAAGGATTTCAAAATATTCATAAAAATCTTCCAAGAAGTGAGTTGAGAAATTGGTTGTAATTTTAAGCCACGTCTGAGGATAACTATGAATCTATAAAATTCAAATATTATGTTGTTTTTAAATTATAATGATAAACAATCAGCCAAAGACACCCACGACTAACACAAGTATTAGCTTATTGATCAATAATTAGTGTCTTGGGGCTGGAGGATTAGCTCAGTGGTTCTGGCATCTGCCTCGCAAGCGCAAGGTCCTGAGTTCAATCCCTGGAAACCACATACAATGCTGGGCGTGGAGACTCACACCCACCAGCCATCAATACCACATACCACAGTGCCGGGCGTGGTGGCTCACGCCTGTAGTCCCAGCACTCAGGAGGCAGAGACAGGAGGGTTGCTGAGTTTGAAGCTTGCCTGGGCTACATAGTGAGCTCAGAGCCAGCCTGAACTACAAAGCGAGACCCTGTCTCAAAAAAAAAAAATTAGTGTCTACAGCAACATGTTATCATATATGTCTCATGTTTGTGCATGTGTGTGTTTGGCCTACACTCTGGCAAATTTTAAATCATCCAATGGTACTATTTTATAACCTTTTCCCACCATGTAATTTTTACTTTTATTTTTGCCATCTCATTATACAATCCTCCCAACAATTTTCAAAGAAGTTCACAAAGGAATTCTCTTCACTTATGCTGACCTCCCATAAGTAAGAGCTCACACTGTGCATTTAAATGTTTACTTATATGTAGCACTGTAATCCGTGCAATCTTATATAAATCCCCCTGTGTAATTAAGTTCATGGACTATGATTGAGGAGATCATTTCTCTTTCCCAGGAAATCTGAGAATATTTTGACGATTGACCAGAATTCTTTCAGCAAAAATGATACCAAGAGTTTCATATTCTGCACACTTTTTCTTCCTTACCTGAAGTTGCTGTCATCTTTTGGGCTGTTGGTCATCCAAGACAAGTGTTGTGTTGTTGTTGTTGTTGTTCTAATCTTTTTTGGAACCTTGGAAGAACTTAAATCTCAGATCAGAAGAACCATTTAAGTGACGTGCAGTCTAATTCCCTTCCCTGCTGTCAGTTCAGAAGACCCATCTCCAGTGCCCTCACTCATGTCTTCATAAAATAACCTTCCCAAGCATGGCGTTGACACCCTGCCCACACGTGACCTTTCCTCCCACCCAAGATATACAAGCACCTCAAGAGCCTATGATGTTCCCAGGATGAGGGACCTCGTGTGAATCTGACTCCCAGGTATCTTTAGGACTCTCTCCTTTCTCCACTCTTCCCATTCTTCCCAGAAGGTTGCTTCCCAGTCCCACTCAGTTCACAATGGTTCCTTGGCCCTTTTAAAATCTCTAGTTCCACTTGTCTCTATATAAAATTCTTGTTCTTCATTTTCCTTATAGTTTGGTCATACTTTACAAGGAAATATGGATCTCCAGATAAAAGACTGATACAATTTTCTTTAACACTAGCCAGGCAAAGACAGATCAGTTGGAATCAGAGGATCTTGGAAATTTCACCAAGAATCATGGAGATAATGGATATATTAAAATAATATTAACACGATGCAGCTTTTCTGGAAAAAAAAATCTATTACCTTAGACCGATTACATTTGCCTGACATAGCAACATTCCATGAAAGTTAATAGAAATTACAACCTTTCTTTGAAAGCAACAATCATCATTAAAAGTATTAGAGAAAATCCATATTAGACTTGTTAAGAAATCATGATAGTAGAATCAAGGATGTAGCCTGGTAAGGAGTTAAAGTAAAGTTTGAAATGCTACAATAGTTGTCCTTCAGAAGACTAAACAAGATCCTGCTGAGTTTTTCTAATAATTCACAGCTTGGGCCTCCAAGCTTACCCTGGTTTCTCCTTGGTTTTACCTACTTCAGGTCAAGATCTGTCAGCAACTGAAGGTACCCATGGTTGGTGTTCACTCCACATAGTTCCGTTGTCCCTGATCTTTTCTAATTAAATGTCTTTGTTCTTGAAGGACTGTATTTCACCTCCTATTAAGCACATGTTTACCAGAATGTGCACGATAAAATGCCTGCAAACTGAAGATGCTGGAGGCTGCAACACTTCAGTTCTTAGGTGTGATCCACTTCAGGTTAATATTTGAATTTCTTTATGGCTGGACTCCAATATTTAAGTGGCATCTGACCCTGAGACCCACTAAGGAATCTGACAAATAAAGTCTGTGAGTCATTTATCAACTCGTGCCCCCTCAGCCTGTGTACTGACTCATCTCCTTTCTGGAAACCCCGGAAGCACACAAGTAGGAACTGTACAAGTCTGTGCATAAGTTTGAGGATAACTGATTTTATGTAACCTAATTTGGGGGGAGGAAAAAGGCTCAGAGAGATTAAGCAGGATAGTTAGGGTGTCAACACTAAATATTAGAGTTGGTTCTGGAAGTCAGATTTTTCTGACATTTTCTATTGTACATTTCATTTTCACGGGACCAAAGAATA
>PVIC010012279.1:0-39966 GCA_004025085.1 Thryonomys swinderianus | reverse complement strand
TTTTTTTTTTTTTTTTTTTTGCTTTTTGAGACAGGGTCTCGCTTTGTAGTTCAGGCTGGCCCTGAGCTCACTATGGTGCCCAGGCAAGCCGCCGCGAACTCAGCAATCCTCCTGTCTCTGCCTCCCGAGTGCTGGGATTACAGGCGTGAGCCACCACGTCCGGCATTGTGGTATGCGGCGTTGATTGTTGGTGGGCATGAGTCTCCACGCCCAGCATTATCTGTGGTTACCGGGGATCGAACTCAGGACCTTGTGCTTGCGAGGCAGGCGCCGGAACCACTGAGCTAACCCTCCGGCCCACGCAACTTGTTTTTTATTCACATGGGAATGACAAATCTTTACTTCAAAGAGGAATTAAGCGTAAGGACTGGATGAAGCAAGACTCTTAAATTCCTGACACATTGCTGGAGCCCAGGAAATACTAGGAAGCAGAACATGGTGCCACACATCTGTAGCCCTAGCACTTAGGAGACTGCAGGAGGATTGCCATGTGTTCCAGGCCAGCCTGAACTACTTAGCAAGAACCTATTTCAAAAATAAAACAATAAACAAAGGGGAGGGAGGGAAATAATAGGAAATGTTCAGATTGATCATGAGATAAAAGTGAGGGGAAACTGCAAGGAAGGTTAACCACATACCCCATGAATTTGCTGTCCACCATTAAACACTTTTCCTGTTCTCACTTTGCGTACACTAGAGGGAGTGACAGGAGAAAAACAATTTGTTAGGGCCAGGGATGCTCAGTGGCTCCGCACCTGCCTGGCAAGCACAAGGTCCTGAGTTTGAACCCCCGGTACCACAAGAAAGAGAGAGAGTGACAGAGACAGAGACAGAGAAACAATTTGCTAGTTTTCATTGAATATTTAGTATGATTCTTCCTACCAAGTTGTCTCTGGTAAAACTATGAGGTACCTGATTTGTTCTGGTTCTTTTTGCTTTGTTTTGTTTTGTTTTCTGAGACAGGGTCTTTCTATATAATTCAGGACAGCCTTGAACTGATTATGGACCTGAAGTTGGCCTGAAACTCAGGAATCCTCCTGTCTCAGCCTCCTGAGATTACATGAACACACCACCATACCAGGCACAAATTCTCAAAGCATCCTGTTTTGAGAGTCAGGGGGAAAATGAGAGACCTGGATACAGACTATGAGCTCAGACCTTTGGAGAAACCTACTAGTAAATCTTAGAGGAAAATCTCACTCTCTACCTATTAGCTATGTGTCTTTTGGCAAGTGTGTCTTGAATTTCCCTTCGTCTGTTTTCACAAATCTGTAAATAAGAGTAAAGGATATTACTCTAAACCTTTATGAGGAAGAGTTGCAGCCACACACCTGAAATTTATTTTTATGATATTGTAGCTAACAGGTCCCTGCTGAATGTAAGAATTCATGGCTGTTTCTGAAGGTAGGAACTGGCTTTGCTACCTGTCTGGCCTTAATACTTTGTACATGCTGCCCACTAACCTACCATTTACTGCTATCTAAAGATATACTGGCTAGGAGTTAATCAAATGTGCATTTTAGAGCTAGGGTTGCAGCTCAGTGGTAGAATGCTTCCCTAGCCTGAGTTCTATTCCCATCACGAAAACAAATAACAAAAACAGTCTACATCCAAAGTAATATTCCAGTAACAGCAACATACAATAAACAACTTATCAAAATAAATAACATCACATGATAGGAAAACGTAACTATGGGAACAGAATATAAGAAGGTAAGGAGAGGTGGGAATGACACCAAAGGAGTGTCATCCCGGCACTCTGGGAAGCTGAGGCAGGAAGATCACAAACTGGAGCCCACCCCGAGCAATTTGAAAACCTGATTCAAAATTAAAAATAAAAAAGGCCAGAGATGCAGCTCAGTGCGAAGGCCCTGGGTTCAACTTCCAGTATGAGGATTGAAAAAAAGTAACCAAGTGCCCCAAGTGGACCGAGCTGGCCTGGCTTGGAGCACGCAGACTCAGGATCAGATCAGGGGTTCTCAGATCCACAGGGGAGTCTGGTAACACGAAGGGTCCTTTCTGAGTGATCACCGACGCTGTGAAAGAAGTTCTCCTGGCATTTAAAGGACAGAGATCAGAGATGGTGCTAAACGTGCACAGCAAAGCTCCTGGCATAGAGGTTTATGCGACCCCAGATGTGAGCAGCGAGGGGCTGCAGGCTGCGCGAGGAACCTGGGCTCCTAGGGCGGCGACTTCTGAGAGGCAGGGAGGGGAAAGACGAGATCAGATCATTTAGGGATCTGTGCGTGGGCAACAGGGTAAAAGCTTAGTGTGGGGACCAGGAGTCGGAGCCAAGCTCAGGCCCAGAAGTGGAAATGGGAGGAATCCACAGTGGAACGGACACCGAGGAGGCAGCGACCCGATGCCCACGAACAGTAAAGCGAAGCCTCAATGGCTTCAGCTCCAGTGAGCCAGCCCCCTTCTCATCCCAGGAGGGCGACCCACCGGCACAGTGGCTGAGCTCCAACCAGCGGACAGAGCCGCATGGTCGCCGCCAGCGCCACCAATATAGACATCAGCATGTATCTCGGGTTCTCCGGGACCCACAAGGACTCTCAACCGACCCCGGGAGTCGCCGGATGATCTGGGCATGCGCAGCACAGAACGTGACCGCGCCCGCAGAGCAGTCCCTAAATCAGAGCGCGGCCGCTCAGAGGCACAGAGCGCTTACCGACCCTGAGCATGCGCAGTTGTATCCCGGGAAGCCCAAAAGGTGCCCGCTCGAAGGTGGAGCCAGACCCTGAGCATGCACACACAGCCGTTCATGCAAAGTGTAACTTTAACGTGCGCACTGTCTTCCAGTAATCCAAACCCGCCAACACACCCTGAGTTTGAGCTTTCTCCTTCCACCCGTGCGCCCAAACGTGGGCAAAAAGCCACAAATATTCAAAGGCTGAGCTTGCGGCAGTATACTCCTTAGCGGTGCTGGTGTGTGCCCACCAACCTCCTACGTGACTGGAAGGGGCCTAGAGTACAACAGGACAACCAACAGAGGCAGCGTTTAAATGGGCCTTCGGAGCCCGCCCTCACCGTATCACACTCCCCTGCTTCAGTCAGTCCCTGAATTTCGCCCCCGCGAGAGCTGCCTCAGACAACGCCCCTTCTCGCTGAGGTACGCGCCTGGCGTCACGTGCACTCACTCGGGCGAGCGGAAATGACGCAAGTGTCGTGCGCGGCCAGTATGGCCGGGCCATGGCGGCGAGCACAGGCTACGTTCGTATTTGGGCCGCAGCGCGGTGCTGGGCATTGCGCCGGCCTCTCTTGGCCACAACCGGTGGACGGCTCCCGACTGCAGCTGGAGTGTGGTTACCGAGAAGTCAGCGGGTCTGCGACGCCACACCTCCTTTGGTGCTTTGGGGCCGCGGTCCGGGGATCGCAGGCCAGTGGCGAGGGCTTTGGGAGGCACAGAACCGTGGCGGCGGGTCGTTCTCAGGAGGCAGCGATGCCTCGGAGGGCGGCGCGGAGGAAGGGGCCGGAGGCGTGGGGGGCGGCGCTGGCGGCGGGGAAGGCCCAGTCATTACGGCGCTCACGCCCATGACGATCCCGGACGTGTTCCCGCACCTGCCGCTTATCGCCATCACCCGCAACCCGGTGTTCCCGCGCTTTATCAAGATTGTCGAGGTAATGAGCGCCCCGCCTCGGCCTCGGTTTCCCCACCTCTGCCAGCAACAGGTAGCGCTTCCTGCCTCAAAACTCTCAAACACGACCTCTCGAAATGCCTCGGGCCGGATCGTCCGCTTAACACTTGTTTGGGAGGTTGAACCAAACTTCCCCTTTCGAGTCACCTAGGATCAGATGAGACGCGTTGAACCCGATGAATTTAGAACTGTCCTCTTGAGAGTTCTGGTGATAGAAATCTGGGCAAGACTAGAAGCAGTGCTGGGATCCGCTTGCTTTTTTGCGATCTTAAGTGTTTCGCAACACTCAGGCGGCAGGTTGAGTCTGTTTGGGATCAGGATTCATCCCCTCCTTAGACACGCATGTCTTTCATTGCTTGAGCTGTGTCAAAGTCGTAGATGCCAGAGATACAAAACTTCTTGCCTTTTGTCATTTAGTTTCTTTCTGTGTTGAGAAGTGATTACTAAAAATCAGATAGCGAGGAACGCTGTAGAGCTGGAAAGCGGTGAGAAGAGGACATGATTCGTTCAGTAGCCTGTTCTTGACCTTGTACCATGTAGCAGGCAAGCAGGATACAGTACTAAGCAAGTCAGGCACAGTCTGTGGCCTAAGAAGTTTATGTGTTGGTTCAAGAGACCGTGAACCGGTAAGATCCTGGCAGAGTAAGAGCTGTGAGGGGGAAAGGAAGAAACGGGGTGATGTAAGAGCGAGAAATCAGTGAGTACAAGGAATGTGAACTTTCAGAGGAAAAGACTCACATGCCTTCTCCCCAACCTCACCTTTTTGTTTGAGAAACAATTTTTTTTTCAATTTCCTGTGGAAACTTAAGATCATAAAAGAAAAAAGTCAACAGTGAACTGTGTGAGCAAGGTCACACAGTGAGTCAGCCTCCGTGTTCACCCTCCAGCTCCTGCTTTGCTCCAGCCTCTGCAAGGATCTCTTAGCCAGGGAAAGGACAGTTTAAAGAGACAGCAGACAAGGAGTGCACGGGGCCAGGAGCCCCCTCTACCTCTTCTCCTACGCTGCTGCTTGGGGCCTGCCCACAGTGTGATGTCCCCTGGGTGAGGGGATCGAACTCAGAGCTTTTGCACCTTCGAGGTGGGTACGGTGCCACTGTGCTAAATCTCTGCCCCACTGTGGTGTTCTAGTGATTGCGCAGGTTGACCCCAGAGCCAACCAATCAGCTAGTCATTCTCACAACCTTCATTTGCGCCTCTGAAATGGGTGTTGAAACAGTGTCTATTTCCTGGAGCTGTTGTGGAAGTTACATGAGGTTCTGTATGTGAAGGATTTGCAGTTGTGTCTGGCATTTAGTGTGCTTGAGTAAAACCCAGCTGCTTTTTCTCTGGCGGAAGTTACCCCTTACCAGCATGGAGGACGTTCATGTTTCATAGCAGTCCTAGTTGCCTTTGTCTCGTCCTTTTCCTGACCCCTGGCAATCCTCTTAAACCCCCTACTCCAGACTCTCGGGGCCAGAACAATTCAGGTCTGGTTCTCAGCCCTGGAAAGAGATACCCTCTGCCTCGGCCCCTACATAGAGACAAGGCTTTTTGGAGCACTGTCTGCCCACCTAGGCTAGCCAGGAAGGTTCAGTGAGTCACTGTGGATGGCACTTAGAGATTGGCCTGTGGTCCTCAGTGTTTCTCTGTTGGTGTTGCTTTGCAAGTAACAAAATAATGGAAACAGCAGGGTGGGGAGACAGGTGCTAAGGGCACAGCAGTCAGCCCCTGGCTGTGGGGAGATGGGATACCCCTGGGAGCCAATAAACGTTTCTGAATCTGTTAGCAAAGCTCTTTATTCTTGACTTTGTAGTTGCTGCTGTGTAGCTAACTTGTTGTAGTGGCCTCTCCTTACCAGTGACTCTCGAGTGTAGAACAGTGGCTTTATTGAAGTGTGCAGTGGGTCATGCATCCTCTAGTCAGATGTGCTGGGCTTTTCTTACCAGCAAAATTACAGTACATTTCTCGTGTCAGAAACGCCCAGATGTAAGCTAAGGGCCCCTGTGGTGGAGTGGGTTGAAACACCGGCCCTGTGTGTTCAGCATCACCTTTGGGATTTGTTTGAAATGTAGGTCATGGACCCCAAGTTCTGCCCAGTCAGGAACCCCACAGGTGGGCCACACACTAGTTCTCCTGGTGATCCTAGTGTCCACCAGAGTTTAAGGGCTGTTCCTCAACATCTGGCCCAGGGAGACAGGCATGGTGGTGCCCACCTCTAATCTCAGCTACTTGGGGGCTGAGGCAGGAAGATTGCAAGTGCAAGTCCAGCGTGGGTAACTTGGTAAGACAGTCTGAAAAAGGCCTGGGAAGGAGCTCAATGGTGTGATACCCTGCGGTCAATCCCTAATATTACCAAAAAGGAAAAAAAAATCCAAGGACTTGAAAAAAATCAGCTGAACCTAAGGACATCATACGTGTCCTAGAAGACAGCACCAGCCCTGAATCTGCCTTGAGTGACATCGAGAATGTTCTGCCAACCTGGGAGTTTTGCACATCGGTGAATAGCACCCACTGTGATTAAGAAATAGTTTTATTTAAAAATTTGAAGAAGTTATCAATGTGAGGGGTGGGCCATGTTTGAATTGCACACAGTGTTGTCCCCATGTTAATGAAAACAGAATGCTTTTGGTTTTCAAACTAAGACATTTTAGGCTGGTGCACATTTATCATCCCAGCACTGTGGGAGGCTAAGGCAGGAGGATTGCAAATTCAAGCCCAGCATATGTATCTCAAAAATTAAAAAGGACTGGGGATGTAACTCAGTGCAGAGGCCCTAGGTTCACTCCCTAGTACCATAACAACACAAAACTAAGATATTTTGCCACTAGAACAGGTTTAGGAGATAACTGATTTCTTGTTTGTGGCCATTTGTCTACTTTGAATTTTCTTTTGGAAGGAAAGGCTCTTTAAAGAATGCGAGTAGTTACTAGTTAATTCTGCCTCCCTCAACCCCTGCTTCGTCTTGGCTTTTTCAGCTCAGTGTTCCCTGGACCATCTTGATTACTATCCTAGGCCAGATTAGTATGTCCCCACAGAATGAGCTAGAAAACTCTAGACCCACTGTCAGTTTCCCAGCTGGCCCACGTACCCTGCATTTCACTCTGGGGTCATTGTCATGCTAGGTTAAAAATAAGAAGTTGGTTGAGCTGCTAAGAAGGAAGGTTCGACTTGCCCAGCCCTATGTCGGCGTCTTTCTAAAGAGAGATGACAAGTAAGTGTCGTTTTTCCTTCATCCCTTCACCGAAGCCGCTCATCACAGTTCTGCGCTATAGAGTATTTGGGATCTTTATGCCTTGAGGGCAAAGAAAGGGCAAGGGCCAGGCAGCTGCCTTTTACTCTGGACGTGGGTGGCTACCCCTTGTGTTGACCTAGCGGTCCCAGCCTTTTCAGCACTAGAGACTGGTTTCCACAAAACACGATCTCCACAGACAGGCTGAAGGGGGTTTAATTTCCTTTATTAGCATATGTTTGTGATAACGTAATACAGTAACATAGTCCCCAGTATTAGTGTCACTGCCTCCACCCCTTCTCAGATCACCAGGCAGTAAATCCTGCACATATGCAGTTTACAGCACGACCAGCTGTCCCCTGAGACTCTAATGCCACAGTGATCTGGAAGGAGGCGGAGCTTGGGCATGGACGGAGCCATGGGGGAATCTAGAAGTTTTGCCTAGTTCTTTGCCACCTACTTTGGCTGTGTGGCTCCTCTCCCAACCATATTCCTGTGTTAAACTTTATGCATTGGGCTGGGGTTGCCCCTTGGTGGAGAGCATTTGCCTAGCCTGTGTGAAGCACTGGGTTCTACCCCCTGCACCACAAAGAAAAGTTTCCGTGTGTTGTAGAGATGTGGGGAATGAACCTCAAGGTATTTGAATTCAAATGCCTAAAGGTGCTTCCGAACAGAGCTGGTGCGGCGAATAGCAAAGCTGCAGGAGCGTCTGCCTTTCACTCCAGGTAGCAACTCACTTCACTTCCAGGCTACAAAGTGCGTGTGTTAAAGCAGGCCCTGACACGGGAGTGGAAGAAAACCCACCCTATTTGGGCCGCTTCCTCCCCGCTGCCCTACTACAGAACTATCTGTTTGTGCTGTGCCCCGATGAGAGACCACCGCTGGCATCACTGTGCCCCAAGCCCAGGAAACTGCCCTCAGTTTTTAGTGGTGGCTTTTGGGGCATTCTTTCTCCCTCATCCTTCAGCCCAAGGTGGCACACTGCATCAGAGTGGCTGTGCCGACGCCCCTGTGTTCCCCTCCTTCAGCAACGAGTCTGATGTGGTTGAAAGCCTCGATGAGATCTACCACACAGGGACATTTGCTCAGATCCACGAGATGCAGGACCTCGGGGACAAGCTGCGTATGATCGTCACGGGACATAGAAGGTACGTGAGTGGCCACCAAAGGTTCTAGTGTGTAGGGCCTAAGTGCATGAGCAGGTAGCCCCGGGGCCATAGGTCCCCACACCAATCCACCTGATCAGTTAGCCCTGTGTGTTTGTCACTATCACTGAGTGCTGGGGCAAAGGCTGAGACATAAAAAGTTTGCCAGGTATGATGCCAACACATACCAACCCAACTACTTGGGAAGCTGAGGCAGGAGGGTCTGGAGTTTGAGGCCAGTTGGGAACTTTGGGATACTCAGATTTAAATTAAAAATTCTGGAGATGTAGCTCAGTGAAAAAGCCCTGATTCAAGCCCAGCCTGGGCAATTTAGTGACTTAAGACTCTGTTTTAAAATTTAAGTATGGAAGCCAGGCATGGTGGCACATGCCTGTAATTCCAACACTCAGGAGGCAGAGGCAAGTGGATCACCATGAGTTTGAGGCCAGCCTGCGCCTACTCAGGGAGTCAAGGCCAGCCTGAACTACTTAGACTCTGTCTCAATATAAAGTAAAATAATAAATAAAATGCTCAGCATTCCATGGGTTCAATCTCTAGTGTCAAAGAAAAAAAAAAAGTAGGTGTGTGGTACATTGCCAAAGACCTGGGGAGCGTGGGATTCTAGCGGAAGCCCTGGCAGAGGAGGTCCTAGCTGTGGCGCTGCAGCTCAGTATCCGGCTTGAGACCCTATGACTGCCCACCTCCATACCTCTGTGTCAGTGATCAGAAGAACTAGGGGTCTCTGGCCCCAGCCTTCACCTGGACCCTGCTCCCCCACCAGGATCCATATCACCAGGCAGCTGGAGGTGGAGCCTGAGGAGGGGGAGCTGGAAAACAGGCAGAAGCCCCGCAGGAAGACCAAGCGGGGCAAGAAGGAGGCAGAGGACCAGCTGAGCCCCAGGCCCCCAGAGGAGCTGGCCACCGAGGCCCTCGGGGAGGTGCTCATGGTAGAGGTCGAGAACGTGGTCCACGAAGACTTTCAGGTCACTGAAGAAGTGAAAGTAAGTCACCATGAATGTCATGCAGGGCCCCAGGTTCTCCAGGGAGAGTCACTTGGGCCGGCCTAGTGCGCCTGGCTCTTGTGAAGTGATTGTGACATCCTTTCCCCCAATCTTTGGAAGGAGTGGACCTGAGAGGTAAAGTGCACTGGTCCCCTTGCTGCTCATGACATTGGGAGAGTTTGAACCCAGGTCCTGTCTCACTCCCTCCCCTCCACGCCCAGGCAGTGGGGACGAAGAAGCAGGAACTCCTTTAGGTGGTAGAACAGTTTGGCCACCCAGTGACCTCCGGAGCTGTCCTGCCTATCTTGTGACTTAACAGACCAGGTTTCAACCAAAGGCCTGGAGTGTGTTGGCTCCTTGTGTCCCTGATGTCATCGGCTGCTCTCAGAGAAGAACATGCCAACTGGAAGCAGTGGGTCTGGTGCTTTCCCAAGACATGGGAGGTTTTTAGCTCAGTGGTGTCCGCCACCTGCCTTGCAAGAACAAGACATGAGTTTGATCCCCAGTACCACAAATAAAAGGGGGGTATTGCTGCTACTGATTGATGATGTCTGCCATGGTGTTCCTAGGGCATGGGTAGTGTCACCGGCACTTGGTGATGTCTGTCATGGTGCTGCTAAGCCAAGGCCTGGTAGAAATGGTTCACCACCTGTACCCTCAGTCCCCTGCGGCTTTTGTGCACTTTAGTAGCCAGAGGTAGCCAAGGAGTGGGATGGAAATTTCACTTAATTTTAACTAATTTAAACAAGGGTGCTCCCCAAGACTGCTGTGCTGAGGAGCAGGCTTCAGCATCTTCCATGAGACTCCTCCACTGAGGGATAGACAGGGGATTCAGATGTAATGATGAGACTCACAGACCCCAAAGACAGTGAGGATGCTTTTTGTTTTGTTTTGTCTTGCTTTTTTTGAGACACTATCTCACTAATTTTCCCACGCTGGGTTTGAGTTTGTGATCCTCCTGCCTCAGCCTCCCAGAGTGCTGGGAAGACAGCTGTGCACCACCATGCCTGGCCAAGTGGCCCCTTCTTGGAGGGCAGGTCTCAGCACTGCCACCTGGCCGGCTCTGGCTCTTCATGCAAAGTTAGCTCAGTTAGGCCGAAGGCCAGCAGCGTGAGAGTAGTCACTGTTGGCATGCAGCTCGGCCGTGGTGGGCTCCCTGTGTTTTCGGCTACACTACGCAAGAGCCAGCGGTACTCCTGGCCTTTAGTGCCCACCTCATTTGTTGATTTTTAAAAAGGCCACTGCACCTGACTTTCCACCAGCTACAGTAGAGGCTGAACAGGAGGTCACAGATTCAGCCTACCTTAGGCAATGTAATGAGACCATGCCCCAGAATAAATAGAGGGGGCCAGGTGTGTAGCTCACTTGCCCAGCAGGCTTGAGGCCCGGGGCTCATCTCTAGCCTGAAGAAAGAAAGAATGAATACAGGAGGGAAAGAGGATGAGCCCCACTCTTCTTAGGACTGCTCATGCTGACAGGCTCAGGGCAGGCTCAGCAGGCAGCTTTGGCTTTAGCTCTTGGCCCCTGGCACCGGGTCCCTGTCCCTCCCCTCCTTGGCCTTTGAGTAGTCACTGCCAGAGGCTAGGGGAACTGTGACGCTCTGCGGGGCCAGGCTGTGGGCTGTGCCTGATCAGAGTGGTGTCTGCCCCCAGGCCCTGACTGCAGAGATCGTGAAGACCATCCGGGACATCATCGCCTTGAACCCACTATACAGGTCCGCATGCTCGGCTGGGCGGCGGGTTTGCTCAGACACTAGCTGGGCAGGGCACAAGCCAGGCGGCTGGGACTCGTGGTCCACCCTCTGCAGTGCAGGTGCCCTCCTCCTGCACCCGGGCTGTTTGCTTGTTGTGCCCCTGCTGGGTTCGCCCCAAAGCCTGCCTTGCTACCAGCTGAGGGATGCGGGCGGACACGGGGCAGGGTTGCCGTGTCACCTGGTTCGCGGGGGCCGTTCATCTCTAGCTCATGCAAGCAGAGCCTTTCGGTCCTCAATGTGGAAGCCCCAGGCAGCAGAGCTGGCTCTGCCATTGCCCCCAAGGCCTTGCCCAGAGCCATCAGGACATAGGCCACCAGCACCTGCGCCCCTGGGGGTGCGGTCCGTGAAGGCCCGGGCAGCATCTCCCATTGTGTTCCCACAGAGAGTCGGTGCTGCAGATGATGCAGGCTGGCCAGCGGGTGGTCGACAACCCCATCTACCTGAGCGACATGGGCGCTGCGCTCACCGGGGCCGAGTCCCACGAGCTGCAGGACGTCCTGGAGGAGACCAACGTGAGTCCCTGTGCCGGGGTTTGAGCAGAACTGCCCGTGGTGCACAGGGGTCCGTCTGCCCTGCCCCGAGCAGCTTCGTGGTGGCCCCTTACCTGAGTAGTGTCGTCCTGTCCTTGGTCAGTCCCTAGGCTGGCGTTAGGTGTCCCCTGCGCCCGGCCACGCGGTGAACACTGGTCCCCAAGCCCGCAGCCCATGGGACGTGTCTGACGTGTTGGGCGGGGTGAGTTTACCAGTTTTCTGACTCTCTTGCCCCTCCACAGATCCCCAAGCGGCTGTACAAGGCGCTGTCCCTCCTAAAGAAGGAGTTCGAGCTCAGCAAGCTGCAGCAGCGCCTAGGCCGGGAGGTGAGGGGCTGGGCCGGGTGAGGCCAGGATACTTGGCTACTCTGGGTTGCACACTGGCCCGGCCACAAGGTCCTGGAGCTACGCTGGCCGTGGCGGGACAGAAGGCCAGGTGCCATGGTATGCACCTGCCAACCTGGCCACTCAGAGGCTGAGGCAAGAGGATCGGAAGCTCAAAGCTAGCAGGGCAGCTCAGCGAGACCCTGTCTGAAAAAATCTACAGCTGGGGACAGAGCTCACTGTTGAAGAGAAGGCCACACTCAGCCCAGCGTGGCAGAAAGGAAAAGAGGAAGAACGGGCCCGGGAGGCACCTTCTCACCAGGCCGCCCTGCCTGCAGGTGGAGGAGAAGATCAAGCAGACGCATCGCAAGTACCTGCTGCAAGAACAGCTGAAGATCATCAAGAAGGAGCTGGGGCTGGAGAAGGACGACAAGGACGCCATCGAGGAGAAGTTCCGGGAGCGGCTGCGGGAGCTGGTGGTGCCCAAGCACGTCATGGACGTAGTGGACGAGGAGCTGAGCAAGCTGGGCCTGCTGGACAACCATTCCTCGGAATTCAAGTGAGTACGGCCCCTCTGCCGCTCCATCCCCTGCTGGCCTGGCTGGAGGGGGCCCACGTGTGGTCACCTGTCCCCTTGCACACACACAGGCTGCCATTGTCACCCTCGCCCAAGGCGAAATGGGCTCCCACCTCAGAGCCACCGCCCTTCTCCGGGAGCTGGGGAGCCTCCCGCTGTGGCCGTGTAAGCCCTGTCATCTCGCTGTCTTCCCCACCGTGCGTCCTGTAGTCTCGGGAGTCTGGCGGCACATGGGCCCCGTCCCCCCGGGCGGCAGCACGTTTCCTCCTATGGCTCCAGGGCCTCGTGGAGGTGCCTGCAGCCCTTGGCTTGTGGCCACGTCTGCCCTCTGCAGAGCCATCTGCGCAGCCTCCTCTGAGCCTCCTGTGTGCCCCTAGGAATCCCTGTGGGGTGCCGGGCCCCCCCATGATGTGAACTGCACATGGACTCCCTGTTGTTTTATTTTGAAACAGGGCCTCACTGAGGGACCTAGTGGGCCTTGAACTCGCAGACGACAGGCATACAGCACCACACCACCACACTCACCCTCAGCTTGCCAGGGTCCTTGCCACACTCCCTGGCAGAGCACCTGCCATGTGAGGAGGTGTGCGCCCAGGTCCTAGGCATCAGTGTGGACCTCTTCTGGCCCTCAGGCCTTAGCTCACTAGAGCTGGGCAGTACCCACTGGCCTGGGTGGTGCCATCTAGGATGAACCCACCCCTTCCCACAGGATTGGGTGGATCTGTGCAACCTGGTCTGTCCCCAGTCCTGGGCAGCCAAGGACAAGCCAACTCTTGCCCCTCCTCGGGGCCTGTCTACCAGCCCTGGCCACCCCCATGTCCCTGATGCCCACAGCAGCCCAAATTGGTCTCTGCAGAGCACCTGTAGCTCCTGCAGCCCAGGGCTGGTTCTGCAACAGATGTCTGTGGCAAGGACATCATGTGTTCCTGAAGTGAGTCCTCTGCGTGTGTGGCCCGATGGGACCGTGTAGTCCAGGGTCTGTTGGCCTCGCACGGCACACGTGTGCGTCAGAGGGTGACCTTGGTGGCTGTGTGTCCCTGAGCTGCCTGCCCCGCTGCTGGCTCCCTCGTGCTCCTTGTAGCAGGTCTCACCCCTAAGAGAACAGCTGTCTGTGCCTGTTGTGCCCACGCTTGCTCATGGCTCAGGCTGCCGTCTCTACAGGTGCCCAGTCCCAACTTGAGGGTGGGTGTGGTGGCCCTTACTTCTGGTGCAGTGAGAAGCCGGAGGTGTGGCCCCGCCATGTGGCTTCCAGAGCCCCAGCCACCCAGTCGAGCCGGTGGCATCCTGAGAGGTCCGTCGGCCAACCCAGTGGCCCCAGCGCATGCCACGAACCTCTTACCGGCTCTTTCTGTCCTGCCGCAGTGTCACCCGCAACTACCTGGACTGGCTCACGTCCATCCCCTGGGGCAGGCACAGCGACGAGAACCTGGACCTGAGCCGCGCGCAGGCCGTGCTGGAGGAGGACCACTACGGCATGGAGGACGTCAAGAAGCGCATCCTGGTGAGGCCGCGGCCCGCTTCTTCCTGCCCTGCAGGTGTACCGCAGACAGCGGGCCGGGACGAGGAGGGTGCCTGTGGCCCGGGCTCTGGGGGCCGGGACAGTGAAAGCGGGACGCAGGTGCCAGCTGTGGTCCTATCTCTCCAAGCCACTAAGGCCATGCGAAGTCCTGGCACCATGCAGATGCCCCCTCTCCCCGGGCTCGGGTCCCTGTGCATGAGTTCTGAGGGCACACGGCCTTCTGCTGCCCTTGTCCCCACTGGATGGCACAGACTTATGGCCTCACCAATGGGCCATGTGCCCAGGACAGACATGCAGGCCACGGTGCCGCAGAGCCCCTGGCAGGGGCTCAGGGACTATGATAGCCCCTTGGCGTTATTCCCCCCCAGGACGCTTGTGGGCCTCTAGCCCGCCCTGCCACCATGGCACTAAAGGACCCCAGGAGCCAGTGGTCAAGGAGCAGGGCCAGAGGCACCGGGCTGGGGCTAGCAGGCACGGCAGTCTCGGGGGGAGAGCAAGCTGTGTTTCAGCCGGCAGCGCTGGTGCCTAGCTGTCCCCTTAGGTTTTGCGGTTGCTGCCCCGTGGCAGGTACCCACTCTGGGGGGCTGCTCAGGGGTGAGCCTGGCCCTTCCCACAGCCCCAGACGTCGGGGAGTGGGAACCCTCACCATCAGGAAGCGTGTCCGTGTCCACTGTCTGCCCGCAGGAGTTCATCGCTGTCAGCCAGCTCCGCCGCTCCACGCAGGGCAAGATCCTCTGCTTCTATGGCCCCCCTGGTGTGGGCAAGACCAGCATTGCCCGCTCCATTGCCCGTGCCCTTAACCGCGAGTACTTCCGCTTCAGTGTTGGGGGCATGACTGATGTGGCCGAGATCAAGGGGCACAGGTATGTGCCGCCCCATCCTCTCTCTGCTGGGCCACCTCAGCCTTGTGTCAAGCTTTCCTGTGTGGTTGCGTGTTCTGACCGCCAGCTGAGCTCGTGTGTCCAGCCCAGGACGGGTGAGAGCTCGGGGACAGCACGCTCCGCAGCGCTGACCCAGCTAGGAAACCCCGGCCCACCCTGTGAGGTCCTGGGCTTCGGGAACTGTAAGCGGGGAGCATAACAGTCTCTGGTACATGTGTGCCTGGGCCCTGCTGGTGGCTGGGACACGCATCCGTCCATCACATCTGCAAGCTGCCCACAAGCGTGCATGGGCCTGACCATCTGTGCCCCGCAGGCGGACCTACGTGGGCGCCATGCCTGGGAAGATCATCCAGTGTCTCAAGAAGACCAAGACTGAGAACCCACTAGTGCTGATAGATGAGGTAGCCTATGCCACTCACAGGGTCCACGCCTGGCATCTCAGCCATTAGGGGACTGAGGCAGGAGGCCACCCTGGGCAACTCAGCGACTTAGCAAGACCCTTTCTCAGAAAAGACTTGGCAGGGTGCTGGTGGGTTCGCTCCCCAGTACCAAAAAAGGAAAAGAGCCCAGCGTGCTGCTGGGGAGGTGGCCATGTCCCTCATCCTCAGCCAGTGCCGGGTGGGGCCCCAGCACTGTGCTCAGCGTCCCCATCCCTCGTCTCCCTGCCTGCCCCAGGTGGATAAGATCGGCCGTGGCTACCAGGGGGACCCGTCGTCGGCACTGCTGGAGCTGCTGGACCCGGAGCAGAATGCCAACTTCCTGGACCACTACCTGGATGTGCCTGTGGACCTGTCCAAGGTGCTGTTCATCTGCACGGCCAACGTCACTGACACCATCCCTGAGCCGCTGCGTGACCGCATGGAGATGATCAATGTGTCGGGCTACGTGGCCCAGGAGAAGCTGGCCATCGCCGAGGTGATGAGCAGAAGGGGTCACACCTCCCCACAGGGCCGCACTGGGCCTGCGTTCCCAGCTGGGCGCTAGAGAGGGGCGCTTCCCTTTCAGGAGGCTGTCCCTCAGGCCCTCTCCCCTCCGGAGGCCTGAGCTGCCCCCGACTTCCCAGAGGGCTGAGCTTTCAGGGGTCCTGTGCCTGCCTCCCAGATGCCCTCAGCCCAGGTTGTGGGTAACGGTGGCAGCACGGTGGTGTGGGTGGGGTAGAAAGAGGACCCAGGTGCAGGCCACACTGTGGCCAAAAGCCTGGGAACAGGTGGCACCGGGGCCCAGGCCCTCCCGTGTCCATCCCCTCCCTCTGACCTGTGTGTTCCGCCTCCAGCGCTACCTGGTGCCGCAGGCGCGGGCCCTGTGCGGCCTGGACGAGAGCCGGGCGCGGCTGTCGGCGGCCGTGCTCACACTGCTCATCAAGCAGTACTGCCGCGAGAGCGGGGTGCGCAACCTGCAGAAGCAGGTGGAGAAGGTGAGCGGCGCCCCGCCCCCAGGGCCCCTGCTGGGCGCTCCGCACCCCTAGCCACACCCGCCCGCCTGTCCAGGTGCTGCGCAAGGCGGCCTACAAGATCGTGAGCGGTGAGGCCGAGACGGTGGAGGTGACGCCCGAAAACCTGCAGGACTTCGTGGGCAAGCCGGTGTTCACGGTGGAGCGCATGTACGACGCCACCCCGCCTGGCGTGGTCATGGGCCTGGCCTGGACTGCCTTGGGTGAGCAGGGCTACCGCGGGGATACGGAGGTGACCCTGCATTGGCCGGGGAGGTCTCTCCCGAGCACGAGGCCACGAAGACACCACCCAGGAGCATGGGGGGCATGTCGGGTGGTCACGCCCTGGCCACTATGGCGTCTGGAGGACACGTGAGGGCTCAGCACCCCCACCCCTCTCTCAGGAGGCTCCACATTGTTCGTGGAGACGACCCTGAGGCGGCCGCGGGACAGGGACAGCAAGGAGAAGGACGGCTCGCTGGAGGTGACGGGCCAGCTGGGGGATGTGATGAAGGAGAGCGCGCGCATCGCCTACACCTTCGCCAGGGCGTTCCTGATGCAGCGGGACCCGGACAACGACTACCTGGTGACCTCACACATCCACCTGCATGTGCCAGAGGTCAGCCCCGCCCCACCCCACCCCCCCGCCCCACCCCACCTGGCCATGCTGCCACCTCTGCTGTCTCCCCAGGGCGCCACCCCCAAGGACGGGCCCAGTGCCGGCTGCACCATCGTCACGGCCCTCCTGTCCCTTGCCTTGGACCAGCCTGTGAGACAGGACCTGGCCATGACAGGCGAGGTGTCCCTCACGGGCAAGATCCTGCCTGTGGGTGGCATCAAGGAGAAGACCATTGCGGTGAGTGCTCCCCGTGCCGCTCCCATCCCTGGGCCCCAGCCAGTGCCTGTCCCCACTGCCTGGCGCATGGGGACAACTGTACTCAGAGTCGGGCCTACCTGGGAGGCTGAGGCAAAGGTGGGACATATAACCAGCTCAACTGTGGGGCAGCAGCTGCAGGCTAAGGCTGGGCAAGAATGGGCACGTGACTTCATGTGTGCCACGGGAGGCTTTGGGGACCCCACCTGGGGAGTGGGGGCACAGCAGGCTGGGCAGAGGGTCCTGCCGGTCAGACACCAGCGGCAAAGCATTGGCACAGCGTTCCCCACGGGTGTGGGGTGGCCGGGCACCCTCTGTGGGCCTGTGGAGACCACCAGCCGGCCCTGGCTGAGTGACCACCCAACCACCCAGGCCAAGCGCGCAGGCGTGACCTGCATCATCCTGCCAGCCGAGAACAAGAAGGACTTCTACGACCTCGCGGCTTTCATCACAGAGGGCCTGGAGGTGCACTTCGTGGAGCACTACTCCCAGGTCTTCGGCATCGCCTTCCCGGTCCCCGAGAGACACGCACAGGCCCTGGCTGTAGAGCGGTGATGGCCCTGGGCGCCACGGGCCAATGGAATCTGCACTGGGGAGGGGACACCAGCCTGGGTCCCACAGGCCTCACAGTGCTTTGAATCACGGAACTGTTTAATCAAGAATAAAGGATTTTCAGTATTGTGCGGCTACGCCTATGTGTGCACCCATGGGGGGCAGGGTGTGGCCGGTGGGGACAGAAGCAGCCACACACAGCTTTCCAAAAGCAGAGGTTTATTCTGCAGAGGAGGGGGCTCAGTCCTTCTTGGCGGCTGCTTTCCTCATGGCGGCCAGCACATTGCTCAGCTCCTCGCGCTTCCTCTTGGCACGGATGTGCGTCCCCACCTGCAGCCAAGGAGGGCCACCGTCAGCCTGCGCCCCCATCCTGCCTCACCAGCCCCTGCGGCCCCGCCCACCTACCCTTTTCTTGATGAACTTGAGGGCCCGTTTGTCCTTGGAGACCTTGAGCAGCTCCATGGCGCGCCGCTCATAGGGGGCGAAGCCGCACACCTCCCGGATCATGTCCCGCACGAACTTGGTGTGCTTGGTGAGGCGCTGAGGGGCAAGGCAGGTGTCAGAGTGGGGCTCGGCCCTTCGCCGTGTTCGCCAACTTAGGCCCCCGCATCCTGCCTGTTTCTCTGGGTGGCTGGGATGAATCAGCCTGAAGCAGCCCCAGGATTCCACTCTCAGTGCCACAGACGCACAAGCCTTTAGTCTGGGGGCTGTGGGAGGCCGAGACAGGAGGGAGCATCACCCAAGACCGACCCTGCCTAAGGATGAGAAGTTGGCAGGCCGGAGCTGGAGCTCAATGCAGAAGGCTCAGGGTGCATCCCCAGTGCTAGAGAAACCCCAACCCCGATCGCTCACTGGCACAGACGCACCAGAACTGTGCCCCGGCGCTGTGTCGGTCGTGCACTGGCACCAGTCATGTCACCGTAAACCCTACCGATTCAAACCCGCAAACACGACATCGAAGGCCTCACCTTTCCCCTCCGCACACCATCCTCGGGGCAGCCCCTGAGGTGCCGTACTGAGCAAATTCCTGTTTCCACAGACAGGTCCCAGCCCCGCGACCCCCACGTCGGCGCAAACCTGCTCCCCCTGCCGGACCCGATGCTGCCGCTGCGGCCCTCGGGTCTCGCGCAGGTGAGCGACAGCGTCGTGACCGCGCGTCTGACCGGCCCCACATCCTCCCTCTCGAGCTCCGGGGCTTCCAGGCACCCCGCCCACAGCGCCTTCCCACCTCCCCCACGCCCCGCCACCCCTGTACTCACCCCGCGGCGGCGGCTGTGCCTCGGCTTGCTCACGTTTTTGGTCACCTTGTGGCCCTTGTTGAGGCCCACGGCCATAGGGTAGCGCAGAGCCATGGCTGGGGAAGCGGAACGGGTACGAAATAAGGATCAGTCTCTGCTCTCCGGAACCCCGCGCTCCAGCTTCCTAGGATTTACTCAGCGCACTCAGCCATCCTCCGACCCACACAACCACGCCAGCGTCCCGGATGGCTACGGATCGTCGGACCGAGGACCCACTCACCGGTTATTCTGCAATGGCTGCTGCAGCGGAAGGACTAAAGCCGTGCGGAACACTGGGCTATCAACTCACGGCTAGACGCGCAGCCCAGAGAGGCACGAATGTCGCGTGCGCCCCCTGGTGGCAGGAGGTGCTGTGGGCGCTCTGCGCATGCCTGAATGGGTTTCTCTGAGCAGGCGAATTGGTGCAGTTCAGGCTTGTGTGTGGTGCCTCCGTTCCAGGGTAGAATGAAGATTTGAGTTCCACCTCTGGCGTATATTCACAGGCCCTGTGCCAGCGACCTCGGCTTCCAGGGCCTGTTTCAAATATCAAAATTACCTGAAGACAGGGCCGGAGTAACCGCTCAGTGGTTCTGGCGCCTGCCTCGCAAGCGCAAGGTCCTGAATTCGATCCCCAGTAACCACATAGAATGCTGGGCGTGGAGACACGCCCACCAACAATCAACGCCGAATAGCACAATGCTGGACGTGGTGGCTCACGCCTGTCATCCCAGCACTCGGGAGGCAGAGACAGGAGGATTGCTGAGTTCGCGGCGGCTTGCCTGGGCACCATAGTGAGCTCAGGGCCAGCCTGAACTACAAAGCGAGACCCTGTCTCAAAAAGCAAAAAAAAAAAAAAAAAAAAAAAAAAAATTACCTGAAGACAGGCATGGTGGTGCACACATGTGATCTCAATCCCAGGTTTGAGCCCAACCTGGACAATATATCAATTTAGCGAGACTCTGTCCCTAAGCAAACATACACACATAGAAGGCTGAGGATGTAGTTCAGTGCAAAGTCCTTGGTTACAAACACACGCACACACGCACATGCATTCAGTGTCCTGAATAAAACAAGGGTACTCCAAGAGTAGTTGTGTTGCAGTACCCTCTGGTGGTATTAAGAGGGCATAGGGATGGGACCCTAAATAAAACTGAATCAGAGAAAGGTTAAAAAAACCCAACAGCTTCTGGGTTGTTTTGTTTTGTTTTGTTTGTTTGTTTTGAGATAGGGTCTGGTTTTGTAATTCAGGCTGGCCCTGAGCTATGTAGCCCAGGCAAGCCTCGAACTCAGCAATCCTCCTGCCTCTGCCTCTCGAGTGCTGGGATGACAGGCATGAGCCACCACGCCCAGCACTGTGGAGTGTGGTACTGATTGCTGGTGCGTGTGAGTCACCACACCCGGTATTGTTATTTGTGGTTACCGGGCATGGAACCAGGGACACAGGGACCCCTGAGCTGAATCTCTGGCCCAAGAGTTTTTCTTTTACTTTCTCTCTTCCCTTTAGTTTTAGCTACAAGGAACAGTATCAATTTGGGACTGGTCTGATTGGAATGACCCTTTTTCTTCTGTACTAAGTGCGTACTAAGCTACATCCCCGGCCCTTTATTTAAAAACAATAGATTATAGGGCCAGGGAAATAGCTCAGTGGCACCACTTTCTGCCTTTCAAATAAATGCAAGGCTATTAGTTCGATCCCTAGTACTGCCAACAAATAAATAAATAAATAAATAAATAAATAGGCTGGAGATTTAGCTCAGTGGTTCTGGTGCCTGCCTGGCAAGTGCAATATCCCTGGTGCGATCCCCAGTAACCACATACAGCAACAACTGATGGGTCACGTGACAGGAGGTCCGCCTCCCTGGAACAATCTCGCTTCAGCGTTTCTGTGGCAACCCAATTCTAGGCTTGCGCTTCCTAGATCCGGTGCCTAGGTCCCTCGCGCTGGCGTGAGTGGATCTCTTGGTCTCTGACATCTTTCTGGGTCCCGTTTAGGCTTCAGACCCCTACACCTCTTACATCTCACGCTACTAGGACCGAGCTGGACTACATTTCCCAGAACGTTTGGCGGATCTAGGCCTTCTGGGCCTATTTGGACTTCATTTCCCAGACAGAAATGAAGTGGCTCAGAATTTCCCAGAGGCCTTTTGGAGTGGAACCACACACTGCTTGACATCTCAGAGCCCCAGCGAGACTACAGCTCCCAGATAACTTTGCAGTCAATAAGGGAGACTACATCTCCCAGAGCCTTCTGCCCCCCCTGCGACCGGAAGCGGCGGGCAAGTCGAGTGTCCTTGCGCGCGGAGCCTGACGACCATGGTGGCCCGAGTGTGGTCGCTGATGAGGTGCGTGGGGCGCCGGGCGGGCCCCGACCACCGAGGGAGGCATCTTCTGCTGACACCCACACCCTCAGGTTGGGTCTCCATCTGCTGTGCGCTTCTGGTAGCGTCAGTCCCTCCCTTGGCGCACAGAGCGAAACTCTCAGAGGGGGTTTCTGGGGCCGAAACTGCCATCTCTTCTGCGTCCCAGGGCCTCGTCGCTGGACTCACTGTGCCCGAGAGCCCTACCAGCCTCAGCAGCCGCGTCTATAAAGTGGGAATGCCCACCGAATATCAGACCAATGACAGGCGGGAAGTGCCCGCGGGACACTTAGAGGAAACCCCGCGGCTTGCGGAAGTTTTCGGGGGTGTGGAAGTTTTTAGGATTCACTGTTGCGCTCCCTGTGGGACCTCGAGTGACCCTTTTCTGCCCTTAGTTTACTAGCTAAAGTAAGTGACCCTGTATTGCCTACTGTACACCGAGGTCGCAGGTCCTTTGGGTGCCTATGGCATCTTGTGCTTCCCACGTGAGCTCCCTGGGCCCAGGGGGGTCAGCGGGCAGCAGTGTCCCCTGACCTTGAGTCCCTTGCTTCTCCCGCAGGTTTCTCATCAAAGGCAGTGTGGCTGGGGGTGCGGTCTACCTGGTGTACGACCAGGAGCTGCTGGGGCCCAGTGACAAGAGTGAGGCGGCCCTGCGGCGGGCGGAGGAGGTGGTCCCGCCGGCCATGTACCAGTTCAGCCAGTACGTGTGCAAGCAGACGGGCCTGCAGATCCCACAGGTACCGGGGGCTGGGCACAGGTCCGCTCTGGTGCCTCCCTGGGCCCCTCCAGCCCTGCCTGGTGTCGCCCGCACGAGGGCTGGCCCGTCGTGGAAGCCTGCGCGCATCGCTCTGCCGTCAGGGGTGGTGGGGCTGCCGAGCGTTCCCCAGTCCCCAGCCCCTTGCTCTTCTCTCTTCCCAGCTCCCAGACCCACCAAAGATTAACTTTCCCCTCCGCGAGTCCTGGAATTCAGGTAGGCGGGTGCCTCTGTGTGGGGTGGGCCCGGGGCATGGCTCCCTCCCGGCTTCCTGGCCATTCCTCTGCTGACCCTGCTTCCCGCGCCCATGTCTGCCCCGGAGGAGAGGAAGGGGTGGAGGTGCAGGGATGGGGCGCCACTGAATGTTGCCTGGTGGGACCGGAGGGAGGCGCTCTGCGGCCCAGCGGAGTCATCCTGTGCGCTTGGCTCAGCCTCAGCGTCTGTGACAGAAGCGGCTGCCCAGGGTGAGGAGCCTGACCTAGTGTCCCGCCCGCAGGCATCATCAAAGCGATGTCGGCACTGTCGGTGGCCCCCAGCGTGGCCCTCCAGTACTCCAAGGAGGGCTGGGAGTACGTGAAGGAGCGCACCAAATAGCGCGTCCGCGCACACGCACACGCACGCACACCCTGGCAGGACGGGGCAGGGACGCCACAGACTCGGCTCTGGACTGGGACCCCACTCAAGGGCGGCTCCTGGCCTCGCCAGCCCAATAAAGGACTTCGGAAGTGTTTCCCGCGCCACGTGCTGGCCCTGGGGTGGGGCAGGGCCTGGGCTTTTGGCTCCCGCTGGCTGGGGGTCGTCTGGCTGTGGAGAAGGCCTGGGAGTCACAGCAGGCTGCTCTCAGGAGGTGGCACAGCTGCTGCCTCCGTGGCATCGGACTGGGTAGGAGACCCCAGCTCCGATTTATTTATTTTTTTTAAGGTGATACTAGGGATCAAACCCAGGGGCACTTACCACAAAGCTACACTTCCAGAGCATTTTTTATTTGGACACAGATTATTACTAAGTGGCCCAAGCTGGTCTCAAGCTTTTTTAAATTTATTTTTTCAAATAAATTGAATTTATTGGTCTATTTTAGAAATACATTATGATCATATTCCTGAGAATTTGTACAAAGCTGGTCTCAACCTTACAGTCTTGCCTCAGTTTCCTGAGTAGCTGGGATAACAGGTGTGTGACCCTGGGCCTCGCTTATTCTTTTGAAAGCAAACAATTCTCTTTTTTGGGTAGAAATGGGCGTAAAACTCAGAGCGTAGAACTTAGGGGGCTATGTGTACAGATAGGCACTCACCGCTATGACACACCCCAGCCCTTGATCTGCCTCAGTGGACCCTTTGTCCAGTTGTGCCCATCTTCTCCAGCCACACCCTCTTTCCACTCTGCTCACAGCCCTGGAGATTCCCAGAAACTGTGGCGTGGTGCTATAGGTAGGGCCACCCAGGGGCTCCTGAACACGAACATGTCCAGCCCCGCCAAACCTGTCCCTTTTTCAGCCTGTGTGTCCCTAATTAGGCTGTGAGCCCTGGAAAGGTGTCTTGTGTAAGTCGTTCCCAGGGAGCCCCTGGCACCCAACCACAGGGGGCATTAAAAACTGCTCTGGCCAAAAGCCTGTGCCAGGAACCTGGACAGCAGTGCCCCTTGGCAGATAGCAGGTGGGTCTAGGAGTATGCAGACACCTTCCTGGACTGCCACCCAGAACTAGGGAGCAGGCCCTGGTACTGCTGCCATCCTCGGCCCTCTGGGGTTCATGATGCTCCATGAAGCAAGAGCTCGGGAGGGGACGGATATTACAGATGAGGGGAGCTGAGACCAGAGGTCCTGGGCAGCTCCCCAAATTGGCCAACTCTGACCCCAGTTCTCTGATGAGAGCCAGTGGGCATCCGTAGGCTCAAGGGGAATCCCTGGCCTGGCTTAGGGAGCAGGGTGCCCACTGTGTTTGTTCCATGTGTCCCCTAGGAATGTTATTCCCCCCATCACCTGCAGGCCATCCCCTCTTTGCTGGCCATTTGTGGGGGTGGGTGCAGGTCTCCAGGGGGCCCCAAGTGAGGGTCTGTGAGAAACAGACTACACCCCACCCAGCCCACACTGGCCTGGCAGTCCTAGGAGGAGAGAACTTGGTCAGACACACCCTGCTCTGCGGGGCATAGGAGTGGCACACCAGTATTCCTAGCACTCAGGAAGACTGAGGCAGGAGAGTCACAAGTTCAAGTTTGTAAGGGCTGCTCCTACTTTGACTGTGAGACCTGGTGTCAAAAGGAAAAACAAGGGCCGGAGGGTTAGCTCAGTGGTTCGGGCGCCTGCCTTGCAAGCGTAAGGACCTGAGTTCGATCCCCAGTTACCACATATAATGCTGGGCGTGGTGGCTCACGCCTGTAATCCCAGCACTTGGGAGGCAGAGACAGGAGGATTGCTGAGTTCGCGGTGGCTTGCCTGGGCACCATAGTGAGCTCAGGGCCAGCCTGAACTACAAGGCAAGACCCTGTCTCCAAAAAGCAAAAAAAAAAAAAAAAAAAGGAAAAACAAAAAGGCCTGGGGCTGTAGCTCAGTGGTAGTGTGGTCTGGGGCCGGTTCTCAGCACTGCCAACAAAACGGCCCATAGCCCAGGTGAGCAGCACCCCTCCTGGGGCACAGAGCATGTCGTACTAGCAGCCCAGTTGTGAGCTTTAGGCTGCAGAGGGGTTGGCACCTGTGATGGCTGTACGGGAGGCAGGGGGCTGGGTAGGACCTGGTAAGGCACCTCGCCCCAAAACGTAACTGTCAAGGTTTGTCTGCTATTTTGCAGAAGCAGGGGTGGCAGGAAGGGATGGTGGCTGTGGGGGAGGCACAGGTGACCCCAGAGAAGCTGGCCAAGGCTACTGGCACAGGGCTGTGCTACTGGCTGAGGTGGAAGTATCATGGCCTGAGGCTGCCTGGTCTGGTGCTACAGCCTGGGTTTCTGCTGTATGTGGGCAGAGGCTGCACTAGCTTGACTTAGGTGGAGAGGGGCATGTGACAGCTGGGCAGCCCCAGCTGTTTTACTTCCCATTGCTAGAGACCAGCCATGCCAGGCAAGCACTTCCTGCTGCACTGCACCCCGAGCCCTATTAAAATCCGGGACAGCATCTCACTTTGTTGCCCTCCAACTTGCCATGTGCCACAATGCCCCACATGTGTGCCCGTCTTAGCACCAGGGAGATCTGCTGTCAGCAGTGGCTCTCTGGTCTGAGAATGGTCCTGGGTAGCCAGAGGATAGGAGTGGAGGGACGAGCACTGGGTTGGTGGCAGGTAGCTGCCCTGCTGGGTGTGTCCTGTTCCTTCCCCACCCTGCTGCCTGTGCCCAGCTCTGTGCACTGAGCTGCCAGCGAAGGGCCTGCTGTTTCTATCCAGGTGACCAGGGCTCGCATGGGGTGCAGGCGGTCAGGAGGGTAGGGTCTGAGTGGATGAAGGAGGGTGCATGGTGGCCGGGGAAGATGTCCTCAGAGAGGCCCTGGTTTAGAAGCCCTGCCATGCTGAAACCAGGGGCTGGGTTTGCTCTCTGACCTGGACATGGGCATCAGCTGCTTCATAGAGCCAGAAACCAGGATGGGTCATGTTTGGGCACAAAGCCTCTTATCCTGTGTTTAAATCTGAGACCAAGATGCCCATGGCTGGAGCCTGGAAGCCAGTAGCTGTGCCACCGAGCCAGATTCCCAGCCTGGCTGTGCAGCAGTCATATTGAGACCGTCAGAGGTTGCTGCGGACACCAGCAACCTGCCCTCCAACTTGAAGCAAGTCCAGTCTGTACTAGTCCCCCCTTTGAGGCCGAACTGCCAACACATGGGTGAATAAGGAGGCTGCCAATCGGACAGAGCCTGGCATCTTAGACCTTGAGCACTTTACGTGGAGTCTGCAGGAATACGCTCAGTCCTCACACCTACTACAGGAACAGGCACTTCATACTTGACAAAAATAAATAAAATTTATGTTCACAAGGTCCTGAGTTCAATCCCTGGTGCAAAAAAACACAAACAAAAAGCTAGCTGGGCCTGTTGGTGCATGCCTGTCATCCCTGGACCCTAGGAGGTAGAAGCAGGAGAGTCCAGCTTGAACAAGTTAGTGACTTAGACCATGTCTCAAAAAATAAAAAGGACTGCCAGGCTTGGTGGCTCAGGCCTGTAATCCCAGCACTCAGGAGGCAGGAGGACTGCTGAGTTTGAGGCTTGCCTGGGCTACACAGTGACCTCAGGGCCAGCCTGCATTACAAAGCCAGGCCCTGTCTCAAATAAAAGATTGATGGATGGATGGATGGGTGGGTGGGTAGCACTGAGTTGTAACTTAGTGTGACGGCCCAGGGCTCAATTCCCAGTGCTACACAAAACACAAATGTACTGCTGTGCATTCAAACAAAGGTGCAGTGGCGGTCACCACGTGGACTCTGGTCCTTCTGAAGATTCCAGCCTTGCTGGCACCTAGAGTCGCAGCAGGTGAGCCAGGGTCGGGCCTGCCGTGATGCTGTGGGAAGCAGCTCCGCCTTTACCTCCTTGCCAGCACATGGCCTCGGGGTGTGAGCAGCTTCTGAGGTGGCTCTGGGCATGGACTCTTTAGGGCCACAGGTGCTTTACAGCTAAGGGGACACTTAGGTGGGGCGAAGCCCCGCTGTCCTGAGCCTCCCTGCCCCATCCGCTGAGTGGCCTCAGTGAGCAGGCAGGATGCAGGTGGGTGTGGGTATAGGTGCGGTGGGGCCCAGAACTCACCTGACAACACCGCTGCGTGGGGAGTTGTGCTGCTGACCCAAGTCAATGGCGTGAGGATGTCCATGTGATCACTACTGGGCCTTGGGTCTGGGCATGCTGACGTGGAGTGGCAGGCCAGGGCTAAGAGGAAGTGGCACTGGCCACAGGGAAGGACTGGAGCACGCTAGCATGGACGGAGGTGGCAGCGCAGCACAGCACATCACACCTCCCATGGCCTGGCCAGCCCCAGGGTGCCACTGGTCACAGCGCACCAGCGGGTGCACCTGGCCCTCCCAGCAGTCTTCTGACCCACGCACAGGATTTGCTGAGGAGCCACACAACCCATGGGTCTGGCGGCACAAGGTTCAAAGGCCTCAAGGGAGGTGCCAGGCCCATGAGCCTATAAGGTCACACTTGGTAGGACAGCTGGACGCAGTTGCTTGGTTAGGACAAGGATGCCCCAGGCCTCCCCAGCGCCGCCTGCCCTGTGCTCGTGCACCCTGCTGGGGCCTGACTGGGGAGAAGGCCTGTGTGGCGATGCAAGGCCCTGACCGGTTCTAGGAGGACGCACACATGCTTGTGGGGCGACCTCATGTGCATGGGCCCTCCCTGCACCTCAAGCGGCCTGGGCCTGCAGAAATGGAGCCAGGCAGGAGCTGCGGCCCTGACTCAGTGGGCTCACGGCCAGGGCTGCCGATGCCGAGCACTGGTGGAAACAAGATGACGCTTTAGGATATGTGAACAGAAACACCTTTATTACAAAAAAACCAAAAAAACAAAAACAAACATTCACATTGTATTGAGCTACAATATGGCAGCAGATAAAAAAAATTATTTGTACACAGTTTGAGAATTCCTAACAGAACATACTGTGGTCACAGGACAGGAACGTGGGATTCAGTACTCAGTAGCGGCGAGTGAAGCGGGCGTCGCTGGGTCTGCTCCCCCGGCTCTGTCCCCGGAAGCCACCCTGCATCCCGCCACGCGGGATCACGTGGCCCCGGGACGCACCACCTGGAGCAAAGCTGCCACGTCTAGAAGAATAAGGGAAGCATGTTTGTCCAGCTCTGCTCCTTGGATCTTGGGGAGCCCCCAACCCTGAGACCCACCACTGCCTTACCCTGACATGCCGCCCCGGTTCATCATGTGGCCGGGACCCGAGTGGCCGGACATACTCCTTTCTCCACCTGTGCAAAGAGGTGCGTTCACCCAGGGCTTAGGGCCCCCCGCTCCCTCAGCCGCCGGGAAACAGCACCGCGTGGCCCCGACCCAGTCCGAAGCCCCTACTTCCCACCACTTCCCCTCAGCACGAGGCGCGGTATCCCACAGCCCCGGAACAGAGCGCGCGGCTCCTCTACCCCTGTGGGTGGCCAGCAAGGCCTCTGCAGCTGCCGGCAGGGCTGACAGCAGCAGTCTCCCTCCCAGCAGACTTGCCCTAGATGAGCAGGGCCCAGGCCACGAGCCCATCCTTACCCTGCCACCTCTTGTGGTCCCGGTCTATCATGCCCCCGTCAGCAGCACCCTGCCATGCCCGGTCGTCCTCTAGTCTTCGACCGTGCTCCCCCCAGTCACGCCTGTCCCTTGGAGAAAAACATCTCTGATCTGAAGTGCTCTGTCCCCAGCTCCCTCTGGGACACGCGTGGGGTCTGGAGTGTGGACGCCGCATCCTGTCCCCACCCATGTTCCTCCCTTCAACACAATGGAGCCCTGGGGAGTGAGAAGGGGTCTTCCCCATGCAGCTCAGGGGGCTCCGCAGCCACAGGAACCAGCTCGAGCTGGGCCTCAGGGGCACTGACCTGTCTGTGCTGACAAAGTGAGGCGGGAGAGGGACACGAACCTGGGGGGAGGGGGCAGCCCCCGACCTTCGCTCATCCTCTTGTCGGAGCCATAGCCCCAGCTGTCGCGGGAGTCCCGGCTGTGGCGCTCTGGTCCTCCGTGGCGCTCAGGGTAATGCTGAGTGTTAGAGAGCCATGTGAGACAGCAGTCTCAGCAGCCCTTTGGGCAACAAGTTACTGCCGACAATCACTGGATACAAGTGCTGGGCACGTGAGAGCCCTGAAGCTGGCCAGGCTCAGAGCGTGGTGAGGAAGGGGGCCCAGAACACATGGCTGAGGTTGTCCCGTCAGGGGGTGCAGAACTCAGCAGTGCCGGGGGCACCGATGACGTATATACAACAATCAGAACTGTGGTTCAGGGTCAAGTGCATGCGTTAGGGGCGTCCTCTCACCCTCCCTGCAACCAAGGCCAAGACCCCAAACTTGCACAAGTGCTCTGGCACCACTCTACTTTCCGCTTCTGCAGCAGAGGAAGCCAAGGTCCCGGGGGCCGTCCACATGGGGAGGAGCTGCTGGGTTATGCCCCAGAGTGCAGCATGTGGCCATGGCACAAGGGAAAGGGGACAGCGGTACAAATGGACAACACCCGTAAGGGACACCATGGCACACATGCCGACTACACCATGTGCCCGCCCAACTTGATTCTAGAGGCAGAGGCTGCCCTGTCACCAGCAACCTTCAACCGTCAGACAGAAAACTGGGCAGAAGCACCTCACGTGAAGTAACAAGTTAGGACCGGGATGCGCGCACCACTTTAAAATTTTGCCACCATTTTCTTGTCCAAGCACCTGCTACACAGGCAGTCACGAGACCTTCCCACTAGAAGTCTCTCCCGGGGCCTGCCTTCCCCCCAAACCACTGTCACCACGGCCGCCGGGCCTGGGTCCTCCATGAGGAGCTGCGCACACCTGGGGTCGAGCACCACTCAGCTAAACCACACATGGGCATCTCAGCGCCTGCAAGGTCCTCCGCTGCCACCGGGCACAGACAGCACAGTGCACAGGGGGCCAAGACCAAGCGCAAGCTGGCCACGTCGGCCCAGACACAGACCGCTGGCCTGTCCCATTACACACTGTCCTCCACGCTGTGGGGAACGGAGGCTAAAACTGCACCCGCACTCACCTGTCCTTCTCGTTCTCCCATCATTGACCTTGAACCTTCTCTCCTGAAAATGGATTAAAATCATGCCATAAGGTGAGGAAGAGGCCGCAGGCAGTGACTCCGGGACACACACCCTGATGACCCCAGGGAGCTCTGCGTGGCAGGTCAACCGACTCACCTGTCCACGGAGTGGTTGGGGTAGCGGCCCCGGTCCCTGTGGTCGAAGTCGTGGAAGCGGTCCTGGCGGCTGAAGTCGGAGTGGTAGCGCTCGTCCAGAGCGGCCCGCTTAGCCTCTGGCCAGTAGGCATCGTCCCTCCTGAAAGGGACACGACAGGGCGTTCCCTCCACAGGCTGCCTCTGCAGAGTTGGCGAACCCGGTGCCCACCCTGTCGCACGGGGAGCCATCTGTGCTCAGGCTGCAAGACTGTTCCATGCCACGCGCCCAGCCCCAGGCAGGGAACGATCACAGTGTGGTCCGTCACCACGCTCCAGCTGGACACCAGCGGGACACGGCCACCCTCTGGGGTGCTCCTGAAGCAACCATCATCTCCACCGAGAGCTGATGAGCATGGATCAATCGCGCTCTCAGGTGCCAGCCAGAGTGGGGACCCCTGTGCCCCAAGTCTGGGGAGGCTCAGATCCCTACTGCAGACAGCCCTCTGGCCATACCGCCGCCCCAGTGTCGCCATGTGCTTGCTGCTCGAGACGCCTGGGCTCCCCAGTGGCCCCCCGCAGCAGCGAGGCCAGGACCCGAGCTCACCGGCTGTCCAGGTCGTAAGGTCGCCGGACAGCGGGCCGCCGCTCCTGCTCATAGCGCAGCTCCTGCTGGCGCCGCAGCTCCTCGCGCTCCCGGTGGATGCGCTCCTGCTCGCGGCGGCGCTCCTGCTCCACGTGCATGCGCTCCCGCTCCAGCCGCTCGCGCTCCATGCGCTCCCGCTCCAGGCGGTGCCGGTGGAAGGCCAGCCGCTCACGGGCAATCTCCAGTCTCTCCCGCTCCTCACGTTCCCACTGTGCCTGCAGGCGCTGCTCCCGCTCACTGCGCTCCCGCTCCCTGGAAAGACAGTAGGCTGGGGTGGGGTGCGCCTCCCCCCAGCAGGCTCACTAGAGGGCGGACAGGCGGAGCCTCCGGAAGAGACACAGAGGGGTGTGTGTGACTGGGTGTGCTGAGGATGGGCCTCCCTTCTCCAGGCCGGAGACACTAATAGAGAAACCAGACCTTACTTCGTGTGGTCTGAAAGGGGCTGCCCCTTGAAACACTGCTTCAGAGACTGATGCCATCACTATGGAGCAGCAGGAGGGATGCCCTGTCCAAGCAGGGCACCCTGGCCACTGGCCCGGCACTGGCCACAGGCACCACACGTGCCCTCTTCCCTCCTCGTCCACAGGAGAGCTGCTGCCTTGTCTTGGGCCATGCGTTCCCAGGCACAGCTACACCAGCAGACACGGACACTGTCCTTATTTGGTCTGGCCAGCTTGGTTCAGGCCGTGTGTGGCAGACCTCACCCTCCAGGACCTTGCGGAGCTCCTGCAAGCAGTGCACGGAGAGGAACCTGCGAGTTGCTGCACCTGGGCCTGACCCTCCCCGCCGCTCCCCGCAGCCAGCGTACTCTGGAGCCCTTGGGCCTCTCCTGGGCCGTGAGGTAGAAGGTCTGCACCTGTCACCTTTCCATCTCCTCTGCCGTGACTTCTCTGCTGGACGCTTTCTTACTGCTAATTACCTCAGGACACCGTCTTCCCATATGCCATGCCTCTGACTCTCTGGATTTTCATGGCAGAGAACTTGGACTTCTCCTCTATGACTCCTAAGGCGTTCTAGGTTCCTATCCCAGAAATACACTTTCGTGTTGGATAACCAGTGTGGACGGGCTTTCTTCTTGTGCTAATGGGGGTGGAACCCAGGGCCTTCACACTCAGCTACAAACTTCTGATCCTCCAGCCTCAGCCTCCCAGAGAGGCATGACAGCTGTCTGGCACCATCTCATGCCTGCGCCCCCATAGGAGGGTAACCACAGTTAATGTACTGTGGATCATGTCAAAAGAAGTAACTCGAAGTATAAAACACCTTTATTTTTTTTTGAGACAGGGTCTCACTTTGTGGTTCAGGCTGGCCCTGAACTCATTATGTAGCCCAGGCAAGCCTTGAACTCAGCAATCCTCCTGCCTCTGCCTCCTGAGTGCTAGGATTACAGTCATGAGCCACCACTCCCGGTGTTGTTGTATGTGGTTACTAGGGAGTGAACCAGGGACCTTGCACTTGCTAGGCAGGTGCTGGGACCAGTGAGCTAAATCTCCAGCCATAAAACACCTCTTATAAAGAAGAAACAGACACAACAGCACAAAGTGTTTTTTTCAGTGAACAGATATACTAGTAGTATAAATGAATCAAATCAGCACAGATAAGCAATTTGAGGAGTTACTTCAACTTCTCACTATTTACCTATCTTCTATTATGTTCTGTGTGTGTGTGTGTGTGTGTGTGTGTGTGTGTATAGAGAGAGAGAGAGAGGGAGAGGGAGAGAGAGTTTCTCATGTAAGAGAAAACTTGTGGGCTGGGGATGTGGCTGTGGTGCTGCCACCTGCCTGGCAAGTGCTAGGTCCAGTTAGATTCCCCGTTCCACAAGAAAAAAAAAAAGAGAAACCTTGTGACATTTATACTCCTTTTGACTTATTGTTTCAAGTATCTCTTTACCTATGAATGAAACAGGTATGTCTTTATGGTACAGTAGGGCTCCACTATGTATAAATGCATATTTTCCTTATCATTTCACATGTGGATGGGCACATACACCGTCTCCAAAATCTAGCTATTATAAATCATGCAGCTACTAACACTGGTTACATGTGTCCCTGGAATACTCTGTACTTTTCTCTTTATGGGCAGCCTTCTGACAGCTTCGTTTTTCTGTTCAGTCACTGGTTCCCGCTGTCTGCTAATGATGCAAGTGAGGCCTGGCCACATAGTGGGCTCATCTGTCCTTGAGCCTGTCCTTTCTTTGCTGGTGAGAAATGCTAGGACAGCCCCATGCTACTAATCTCACAACCAAAGCTGCTACTGCTGCTCCTCCCTCTGCAGCCACCCATTCTGTGGGGCTTACCGGAGATGCTCCTGCTCCAGGGGCCCCTTTGCTACTCATGTAGTCTCCTAGCTTTTATTTCCTTTTTTCTGGTACCAGCTATTGAACTCAGGACCTTGTGCCTGCCAGGCTGGCACGGCAACACTAGGCTAAATCTCCCGCCTCTTAGTTCTTTCAACTAATTATTATTTTTTAAATACACTTTAAAAACTGCTCCTGAAGCCAAGCATGGTGGCACACAGCTGTAATCACAGCAGTTGGGAGGCTGAGGCAAGAGGATTACTGTTGAGTTCAAGCCCAGCCTGGACTTCAGAGTGAGTCCCTGTCTCAAAAACAAATGCAAAAGCAAAAACAAAATAAAAGAAAAGAATTGCTTCTGGATATGAAAGATAAATTAACTGGGGACCAAAGTGACCAATAACTGTTCAGTTTTTCAAAAGCACAACCTGTTTTTTGGCTTACAGAGGAGGACTCAAGGTGAAATTTGGGGTTGGCTGTTTCTGCTCCCCTTTTGCCAGCCACTGAAGTAGCCTTGTGTGCTGGCTGGCGCTGCTGCCCCAGGAAGAAACTCCTGGGTACCCACTGTCACCCTGGATAATCTCTGAGGATAGAGAATGACCCATCTGCACAATGTCATCTGGAAAGGGCCAGAGGTGAAGACGCAACACAACAGGTATGTGAACAGGAGGCCAAGGAACCAAGACGTCAAGGGACACTACACCCACAGGGACTGAAGAGTCCTCACAGGACACAGCTATAACCAACCAGTGTTTCTAGATCCCGACTTACCTGCGGGACTCTGAGTCTCTCGACTTCCGAGGCTCTTTGACTTTATCGAAGGACACAACGGACCGCTTCTCCCTGCTGGCCGATTTGCGATCCTGGCTTTTGGAGGCCTAGTTCAAAGAGCACAAAAAAGTTAAAGTGGAAATCACAACAGAACAGAACAGGTGTGACCATCTTAGCATCAAATGTGAAATCTCACAGGATGACTCTTTTCCTTTGTGCATATGTGTACTGATGACTGAACTCAGGATTTCTGCAGAGCTACAACTTCAAACATTTGTAAAAGTCTTTTTCTGCTGACACAGTTTTACCAAGGTTTTTTGTTTTTTTTTTTTAATTTATTCACTCATTCATTCAGTTTTTTGAGGCAGGATCTCACTTTGTAGTTCAGGCTGGCCCTGAAGTCAGTACGTAGCCCAGGCAAGCCTCAAACTCACAGCAATCCTGCCTCTGCTTCCTGAGTGCTGGGATTACAAGCGTGAGCCACCACGGCCAGCTCACCAAGTTATTAAATTAGCAACTTGCCTACCTCAACCTTCCAGAGTGCTGAGATTACAAATGTGTGCCAACATGCCCAGTTTACAGGTTTACATGATGATTAACTTAAACAACTGAAGAATGAAGTGTTCTCTTTCCAAAGAAACCATGTACCCTAGTGTGCTGTGTTTATCTCTGTAATTTCAGCACTTAGGGAGCCGAAGGCAGGGCCATCACAAGTTTCAGCCAAGCCTTGACAAATCAGTGAGATCCTGGCTTAAGAAATAAAATAAGGGCTGCAGAGGGTGCTCCGTGAGTAGGCCTTCTGATCAGTGCCTGGGGCCAAAAGTCACAGATTTCACTGACCATTAAAGCTAAGCATGATCATATATCACCAAGGTCAAAATGGAAGTATTTTCCCTAAAAACTTTTCAGGTCAGTTTTCTTCTAAATTTTGTTTGCATCCAAAATACATTCCTCAATTCTTTCCTTCGTAGCATTTGGCGATTTCTCAAGCGCAGCCACTTACCCTGTTTAACAATTTATTATCTGTTACTCCATCTTTATGAGAGCTCTGTACTGTTCACATGAAACTCCTATCTTTTCCGCTACAAATAACAGAAAAGGTTCCAGTGTGTACAGCAACTGCACAAAGCCTGGAAGCACCCGACAGAGGAGCGGGTTTGCACTGCTGTGGATCGCACACAGCTGGCTGTCAGGGTGACACAGTGCACTGGCTCCCTCTGAGTGGCAGTGCTCACTTGGGCTGTCACTCTCATCTTGGGGGCAGAGGGCCTGGGCGCCGAAGCTCAACTGGCTTCCCAGGCATACACGGCCCATTGCTACGCAAAGTGGCGGCCACAAGGCAGCCAGCAGCGTCCCTGGCCTCTGCCAACATCACACCTGCCCGACCACTCCTCCAGCCGGCATCTAGAGGGCCCTGGTGAGTTGGAGTGTGGGGTGGTCTGGGGCAGGCCTGACTCAGGACAGCAGGCTAGGAGGCTATCAAACGTGAGAGGTTTCGCTGGGTGTGGTGGCTCACGTCTATAATCCCAGCACTCAGGAGGCAGAGGCAGGAGGATTGCTGTGAGTTCGAGGCTTGGCTAGGCTACACAGGGAGCTTAGGGCCAGGCTGAAGTACAAAGCGGGACCCTGTCTCAAAAAAAAAAAAAAAAAAAAAAAAAAAAAGAGGGAAGTACAGACTCCAGGGAGCTGGATGGAGAGGGGTGGCAGTGTGGGGGGCCCTGGCCTGGATTGTGCAAGGAAGACTATCCCTAAAACTTAGCTTTAGAAAGTATAGAAATAGCACCAATTGACCTCACCAAAGAATCAAGCATAAAGGAAAGCTTTAAAACTTTTTTAGGCTACTGGGTTTCTGCACAAAGCTCCATCCCCAGTCCTTTTAAAGTATTTTTGTTCAAGGTTGGGAAGAGGCTTCTGACACTACTTGGAATCTCCCTATACCACTGTGCTGGATTCTTTGCTCATATATCTGTATGAATTTCTTCCTGCCTGCCACCCTCTTTGATATACTTGGGACAGTTTTGAACTCCTGGAGTCAAGTGATCTTCCTGCCTCAGCCTCCTGAGTAGGGACACAACAGGCAATGCACCAGCATATCTTATTTCGATTATTTTTTTTTTAATTTAAAGTCTCTACATTTTTGTGAAAGTCAAGAGCTTTTCTGTAATTCACCTTAAGGATTCCTTAAACACAAAGAAAAAACATAAAATAAGCTAAACAGGGGCCAGAGGGTTAGCTCAGTGGTTCCGGCACCTGCCTCACAAGCGCAAGGTCCTGAGTTTGATACCTGGTAACCACATACAATGCTGGCGTAGAGACTCACGCCCACCAGCAATCAATACCACATACCACAGAGCCGGACGCGGTGGCTCACACCTGTAATTCCAGCACTCAGGAGGCAGAGACAGGAGGATTGCTGAGTTCAAGGCTTGCCTGGGCTACATAGTGAGCTCAGAGCCAGCCTGGACTACAAAGCGAGACCCTGTCTCCAAAGAAACAAAAAAACAAAAACAAAAGCTAAACACCCTGGTTAGGAAATTAACACTCACCCTCTCTTTGGATCCAGACGTCTTCACACTAATAACAGGCACACCCTTTGATTTGTCCATCACCACAATCCGCTCAGTGCCCCGACTTCCTACAGAAGGAAAGAGGTGTTGAGAGGAAGGCCTGGGATGAGCAGAGCATACTCTTGATGCTGTGCATAGGGAACAAACTAACACACTGCGCTGGCTGGGACAGGAAATGGGACGAGTCCTCCTGTGCGGGGAACGCCCGGCTACCTGACTTTGTGGTTCGAGATCTCTCTGAGGAGCCCGGCTTCTCATCTGGGTCTTTACTTTTTTCTCCACTTCCATCTTCACCCTTTTTGCCATCATCTTTTCTATCAGATTTATCATCCCTCTTGAGGTTTGCAGATCTGTAACAGCCACAGACCCCCAAGTGTGACACAGCAGGGATCTGGGGAGACGGACTAGTCCCAACCAGACCCTCACAATGAACGCCAAATAACAGAGCAAAGACATCACCTTTCACTGGTAGCAGGACAGCCTTCTGACCAAAGGGAACCAACAAGCCCCCACCTGTACAGGAAGGCGACAGGGTCCCTTGCTGGGACAGAAGTACCTGTCACTGGTGCTCGATTTCTCCTTCTTGCCCTCACTGTCCCTCTTGTCAGAGGTTTTCTTGCTGACGGGTTCGTTTTTGGCCTACAGGAAAGAGCCGAGTGCAAGTACCACCTTCTGTCCCTACCCAGCCAGGCCCAGGGAGCCCCAGCACTCACTTTCTCCACAGAGATCATCTTTCCATGCAGCTCTGTCTTGTGCAGGTGACTGATGCACTTTGTTGCTTCTTCTGCTGTTGACATGGTGACAAAGCCGTAACAGCGAGCTCCAGGACTTCGGGCATTAGTCACAACCTTGGCACCCACCACCTGAAGGAGCAGCAGAAACTGCTCAAACTTGAGATGCAGAGGGGACTTCAGAGCCGTCACCACTCATCGTATGTGTGGGAGAAGGCCTGGGCAGTGTGCTGTCTTGGGAAGGGGGGCAGTGGGACACCATGTCCCCAAGTGCCCCCAAGTGCTACATACAGTGTCAGAGAGCAAACACTACTCTCACTGTTGGTCCTCCCTCTTCAGCTCCTGCTCTAGGCTCTCCTGGGGGACGAAGGGGCAGAGGGAAAGAGAGACAACCTTTGCCTGCTTCCATCATGTGCTGTACAAGTAAGAAACATAACACCTGCTGTGTTACATGAGCAGCGTGTCCCAAGGCAGGCAGAACAACCCAGATGTCAAGCTCCCAGCCACCCACAATGACACTACAGTTGTGTTGTCAATGTGCTGCTTGGTTCTCTCAACAGCTCTGTGGGGCTCAAGGGATACCTGCCTTTCACAGCAAAAAGATGCCATGGCTCAAAATAGTCCCATGGGTACCAGAGGACACTCCCAGCATACATGTTGCCACATGGAATCTGAAGGCCCATGAGAGACTGTGATGCACTCCAGGCTCAGCAGGCCCTAAGCAGACCTTTCCTCTGACAGCACTGCTCTACTGGGGCCACTGTCAGTAAGGAAAAGCCGCCAGTAGGGGACATGGGCAGAGGTGCACCCAGCCCTGCCCACCTGTAGGGAGCTGGCAGCTGTTTTTTTGGGGTTTTTTGGAGACAGGGTCTCACTTTGTAGTTCAGCTTGGCTCTGAGCTTACTATGTAGCCCAGGCAAGCTTCAAACTCAGCAATCCTCCCGTCTCTGCCTCCCGAGTACTGGGATTACAGGCGTGAGCCACCACACCCGGCACTGTGGTATGTGGTATTGATTGTTGGTGGGCGTGAGTCTCCACGCCCAGCATTTTATGTGGTTTCCGGGGATCGAATTCAGGGCCTTGTGCTTGTGAGGCAGGTGCTGGAACCACTGAGCTAACCCTCTGGCCCAGGCAGCGGTTTTTATAACCACGTCTCATTGGGGGCTGTGTGTGTTACTGTAGCCTCAACTCAAGGCCTTTATTCAGAACTACACCTCAATCCTTTATTCTGACAGTCTGAGTTGCCCAGGCTGGTCTTGACCTTGCAATCCTGCCTCAGCCCCAGTGTAGTTGGGAAGGCGTGCAGCATCTTGTCCAGCTAGTTTCCCTCTTGTCAGCCTTTGCATATAAATTATAATAATCGTATGCACTGCTGGTGCTCTCTACAACACCCAACCCCTCGGTAGGGACAAGGGTCTGTGCTAAATTTCACTTTTGCTTCCCCGAAGCTGCCTTGAGATGAGGATCTCAGGTGCACAAAGAATTGAGGTGGAACTGTTCAAAAGTGAGGAAGAGAGCAACAACAGAAGCCTCAACCACAGGGGACACCAGTGGCACCTGGACTGGGGGAGGGAGGGCATGGAAGCAGCCGCTCCACACATTACCAGCTACAGATGGAGTCTGGAGAAGGGCTATGACACATTCACGGGCAGGGACACCGTGGCCTCTGCTCTGGAGTGCTATAATTCAGCATCATGTGGCTCTTCTCCAGTGACCACTGTCTCCCACAGGCCGCCCTGCTGCTCCTGCTGGCCAGCAGGAGTGTGTGTGAAGGAGCAGCACAGGCAGTGGGAATCTGGGTGGAATACAGCACCATGGGAGGGAAGCCGAGGCTCCAGAGAGCACTGTCTGAGGCTCACTGACAGAGCCTCAAGGCTGCACCATGGGGCTTAGTGAGCCTCCTGCTCCACAGGGCCCAGGCTCTTACCTTCCCATACTTGCTGAAAAGAGCCTTCAAATCTGTAGCTCTGGTCGTAGAAGAAAGTCCACTAACCCAGAAATTTCTACTACCATTGTTACGACCTATTTCAAAAGAAAGCTCTGGTCAAAAGCACAACACCCACAAGGTCCTGAGTTTTTCAGCCATTCTACAGCACAATGCAGTCCCCACTGGCTCTCAGATGGCAGTAGCACCCAAAGCCAGCTGGGATGGTAGATGGGCCTGCTATGCACCCTGTCCACCACCAGACAGCATGGCCTGAAACACTCTATTTCAATAAGGAGCCAGGGTGGTGGCATCTCATATGGCTTTTGTTTTGGTGTTGGGGACCCAACTTGGGACCCTACACTTGTGAGGCAGGTGTCAGAAACACTGAGCTAAATCTCTGGCCCGAGGCTTACTTAGAAAGTGATCCAAAGGCTGGCTGGACCACACAGTAAGGTGGCTTTTTCTTCTGCACATGCACAGATGTGGTTACTGACCAAACCTAGTGCTCATCACTGAGTGGTAAGTCTTCCTTAACATGAAGTTCCAAGGCCAGCATTTCTGCACGTATGGCCTTTTTAGAAAGAGTCCAATCTAACTTGGGTCTAACAAAATTACTCATATTACAGACTTAGAGGAACAATGAACTAAGAATACTCCAGAAGGCACCAGGGTCTGGACTAAGCACAGCATCAGCCCTTAGGAATTAGTTTGCTACTACAAGGCATGATCTGCACAGTCAACAGCAGAGCGCGAAAGACTCAGGTAGACCTGGGTGGGTAATGCTGGAAACGGTGAACTAGTATTCAATACTCAGCCACTTCCTTGACCCAATGCATTCCAAGGGGCTGGGGCTGCTGGGTGACCTACCCTTTTCCTCTCGGGAAAGCCTTTTAGAGTCCGAGTCATCGTCGACAGAACTAGAGACAAAAGATAGTATCACTCCAGGAGGCAGCAGCATCGAGAAACAAACTCAAAATTATAAAAAATACGTGCTGAGGTTGCATACCTACCCGAATTTAATTCTGAAAAAATGACACCCCGACAAACGTGTATTGAAAATCTGACCTAACCATAAGATTTCAGACCCACAGGAGTTAATTAATTCTGCCGGGCTAAAGATAATTAGAAAGAATTAAAGAAAACAACCATGATAGGTTGAGAAAAGAAAAAAAGATCATGTAATCAGTGTAAAATAAACAAAGAGAAATAAAACACTGTTTGTAAGTAAAACTACAATTTCAGCAGTCTGGCTGGCCAATTGCAGAAAAACAGCTTATGTGTGTCATAAATGACCAATGAAAAGGAGATAGCGTCTGGTCTAAAACTGAGAAACAACAAACCTCATTTTCTGATCAGCGCCCTCACTGGTTGAGGACTCTTTAGGAGCCGGAGGGACTTCATTACAAGCGTCAAACTCAAACTTCTTCACGTCT